>VZTZ01045549.1:689602-743076 GCA_013400955.1 Drymodes brunneopygia | reverse complement strand
CCTTGGCCCCCTCAGATCTTAAACCTTCTCAAATCTCCTCAAAGCTGTCGGGCCGCCTGCGACAGCCCCCTCAGTGCCTCCTCAGTGCCTCACATGGTGTTCTTCACACACACCTTCCCGTAACCAGCCCCAGCCCGATGGAATGGGCTGCCCAAGGAGGCGGTGGAGTCCCTGTCCCTGGAGGTGTTGAGAGGAAGAGTGGACATGTCACTCAGTGCCAAGGTCTGGCTGACAAGGTGGTGTTGGGGCACAAGTTGGACTCACTGGTCTGAGAGGCCTTTTGTGACCTCATTGATCCTGTGGTTCTGTGATCCCCCTCGTCTCTGCCTCATCAAATCTCTCCCTGCTGCTTGTGCCCCTCGCTGTGTTGTGGGGGACGCCGATGGAGGCAGCCCCCGACACCCTGGGCTGTCCCTGCGAGGGGAGTTTGTCCTGGGAGAGGTGCCGTGTCTGTGAGGGAACTGAGCACCTGCAGCACCCCAACAATTGCACTACATAAATTACGCTACATAAATCAGAGGATATACCACCAGTGATGTGATTTCTTGAAGTTCATTCCAATGGAAGGGAGGAGGAAATTCTCAATAACTCCAGAGATTTCACAGGTTCACACAAAACTGTTCCTGTGCCTTTTTTTCATCAGCATTACACTTGCCACCATCATTTGTCAAGTGCTTCTCTACATCACATAGATGGAGAAGAAACACCACAAAAATGATCCCTGACAATCCCCCAGGGATGGATTTTCCAGGTAGGCATTGCTCCACACTGGCGCTGTTCCGTGTGGGAACACTCTGGGTCGTGACACTGAGGTGGCCCTATGGTCACACACCCCCTGCTCCTGGCAGGACAAAACTTTCTGCACCATTTCAGAGATGTTCCTTGTCTAGATTAAACTGCTTACGTAGTGAAATATTGACTGAGGAGAAACATCACTTATGGGCGGAGCTGCAGACTTGCTTTTCACTGTCAGTTTTGGTCCCTTTCCTCTGCCTTTGTCATGCTACTTCAGATTCCAGCTCCCACCTTCTGAGCACAGGTTGGATTTTTATTGCAGTTTTCTGGAAACTGCAGAAGAGTAACACCCACTGGGCAGAGGAAGCTGAGACCTAACCTTTATCTGAGCCCCCAGTTGAGAAAATGGCTCAGCCACAGCCCTAACTGAGGCAGACAGCCACCTGAGCTTCCACAAAACATGGGCAGTGAAGTATTTTACCATCCCTTGTAGTCCAAAATTTAACCTGAAATTTCATAGAACCTTCTAGTTTTAGTATTTTACTCCTCCTGAAGAGTCTATGAATCAGTTCTGAAAAAATCCCTGGCACTGAAGTGTTCAGTTTGACCCAAGAAGGCAACAGATGCTGTTTCAAATTGTGCCTGTGACTCAAGCAGATCTTCCTTTGAGCTCTACTTTCCACTCCTACCTGTGTCAATTTACTTGATTTATCATCAAAAGATCAATCAGTTGATCCTGCCTGTTTTCTCTGTGTTTAATTACTTGTGCTATTATTTTTCTATTTGTTTAAGGTACTGGAAGGTGAGAAGCACCCTGGCTGGGGAAGACCATGTGCTTCTATGCAAATCCCCCTTCATGTGTGACAGTGCCTCAGGCTTCTATTGACCTCCCTTCTCCTTTCATTTGAGCCCTGAAAAGCAGTGGGCAACGTGGTTTGGACCTTCTCAAGTCCATCAACACCACTAAGAAGTAGAACTACTAGTGAGAGCAAGGAAACAGAGCACCTTAACCCCCACCCTTCTACTTCATCCATGACTTTTTAAAGCAAAATTCCAAACCCCTGGGGTCCTTCACAAAACGAAAGATGAGTTGGGATTCCCAGTGGACCTTGAGTTCTATTTTTAGAGATGATGTGGCATCTCTAAAAGTGATGAAGAGAAGTGTGAGGAAAGGCATCGTGGGCCTTGATGGTCCTGTTGTGTTTTGTTCTTGTCACTTCTCCCCCATCCCTCCTTGAAGATCCCTGTGCTGCAGACCCAGGAGGAGGATTTTTTGGGAAGGTAGGATGAAACTGGCCTGAGTGTGTCATGAAGGAACTGAAGGCAGGAATGGCGTCAAGTGAGACATACATTAAGGCTGCAGCACAAATAGAACACAAATGTGCTAAAAAAGACAGGAAAATACTCTAGAATTTATGAGAACATATGGGAGTTAGACGTGCTCAGAAAGGCTGAAAACAGCTTCAGCTGTACCAGCACTGGTCTCACCACCAATCACACAGATCCCAAATCACAGAGCAGGTTTCTACAAACCTCATCTCTGTGTGGCTTTTCTTTTTACATAGCAACAGAGGAAACTCTGAGAAGCTGGAGCTGACAATAATCAGTGCTAAAACCTGCAAAGCAGCTGGCCAGACAGCAGCACTGGGAGCAAGTGGCGGGGGGAGAAGCCACACTGGGAACTACAAAGGCTCCACTCCTGCAGGGTCCAGGCTGCAGCAGAGGGGAGCAAAGCAAAGCTTTTTGTCCCTCTGAGCTCCTCCTCTTCAATGCACCAAGCTGAAGGGAAGTGAATGGGGAAGCGTCACAGTGAGAATTCCTGAGAAATTCCATCTCTGGGAGAAAAAAATTCCAGGTGTTGTTTCTTAAAATATTTCCATGCTTTGTTTCATTCTCGTACTGCAGTTTTATAAGGAAGACATAGAGATTTTGCAGAGCTCTCTGACTTAATTCTCCACCCTCTGATGAAGAGGGCAGGGAACACAGACATTCCATATATATTCCCTTCACGCAGGGATTTTAAAACATTTAAGTTTTTTGACACCAAGGCAGCTACAGGCAGAAGGTGTGTGTTCCTGCACATCAGCAAGCATTGGCCTACAAAACCAACTCCAGCCCCTTTAGAACTGGGGGTTATTTTGCACTGAGTCCAAGGCAAGAACTGAAAGCAAACAGTTATTTGGAGGTGTAAATGAGGGTGTCGGGTTACTGGCTCAGACCCTGCAGGTCTGAGTGCTTTACTCAGGCTTTGCTCTTCATTAATTCTGGCTTAGCCCTGGGAATAAAAACACCTTTTGCCTACAGCCCTGCCTGTGCTATGCCTTCCCTGTTCATGATGGTGATCATTCCCTCTGTTCCCCAAATAGCTTTCAAACCTCCTATTTCACAATTTAGCAACTCCTATCCTCATCAGACCTTTCTTCTTTTTTTTTCTTCCTCCTGACTGTAAAACACACAATTTCTCTTTGCATTCCTTGCTGGACCCACAGCCCATACTCCAAAGCCTTTCTGATCAACGTGGAGTTCCACGCTGACATGGACATTGCCAGTTCTGCTCAATTACATGGACTGCAGAGGCACAGAAGCCTCCTTGAGAGGCGAGCAGGAAGGTTTCCCTTCTAGATATGTGCAGAGCTCCAGCCAGTGTTCAAGAGGACTAAAAAATGTTAAGATTTCATACTAAAACTCACCTTTCCCAAGATGATTTCCCCAGGAATCATCCATTTAAGAATAACAGATGCTGCGGATATGAAAAGCCACTGACACTTTTAGGGAGTGAGCAAAGTGGACTCTGTGTGCCAAGAGACAGCAGGAGAAGATAAAAGAGTTCCAGCTTTCAGTGCCTCTTTACACAGATGGACCAGGGAGCAGCAGAGGACACTGTCCCACTCTGAGATCCATCTCCTACACGGTGGTTCCCTACACAGTGTTACATGGATATTCTAAATATATTCTGTCACTCACAGGAAACTGCTGCAGTTATAAAAGCAGCACCTTAGCCTTGAGGGACAGTGGCAGGAGGCCTCGTACTCCTGGGTTTTCAGATATCCAGTTTTGATTTGCATTTTTTAGTGATGTGTGGAATGGTATTTTGGATCTAGGAATGCCCACTAACATGCTCAGAAGTCTGCAGCACAGAGCAGCACCATTGTGTAAGACTGTAGGTGAATTTGACTTTGTACAGCAGAGATCAAAATACAGGCACATCCTCAAAGAACAAAACACAGGCCCTTACCCACGGTAAACGATGAGGGGTTTAAAACTGATGACTCTTCAGTTTCTCAAGCAGCTTTCTTACTATTTAATTTGTTCTACCTGCAAAAATTCATTCCTTCTGACCTGAACAGATACCACTTCCTTTTCTCAGCATGACTGGTGACATGACATACTCTTCCCAGAGATAACTGCTGGCTTTATTTTTATTGGAAATTATGGATGCAGCAGCTGATAAGTTAAAAAGGGCAATTTAGCCATGGAGTGTTGCAGCATTTGTCATATGAGGACAGCGAATGATTTACGTTATCTTGAGAAGTTAATTTTTAGTGAGCGTCCTGGGAAGGTACCAGCCTAAGAAGGACTGGTTCCTGCTGTGAGACCAACAAGGCAGCACTGCTAATACTTGTCTTAAAAAGTGTATTGTTGAAGAATTTGGTTATTGGGCAGCACAGGCAAAAAGTGAGGAGTCCACAGAAGTGGGAAGGAGAGCAGAATGAAAGGAGAGGAGCAGGGTGCTGTTAGTGTTTTATTACACTAGGTTATTGAGTTGAATGCCATGGTAGGTGAGCTCCCAGCATTAACAGAAAGGTGATGAGCCTCCAGCAGCCTCAGAAGGCACCTCTGCCCAGTGTCCATGGGATATTGACCTCTTCCTGGACCCTGAGGGAGTGAGTGAGTGAGGCACAGTGGGAGTTCTTCCTCCTGCAATCCTGCTTCATTACAAGTCCTTCCCCAACCTGCAGGCAGAGCACTTCACTGAAGTCAGAGCACATAATTTAATTTGTCAGCTTTATCAATGCCATAGAGCGCCAGAGAGCATCACCTTCAACATCCCAGAGGCTCCTCCACCCGCACGTTTGAGATGCATAAAGAAATAGGAGACACTGGTTGTTACACAGGAATCAGCCAATGACGTGAGCATGAAAACAACACTGTGGCTGTGCACTTAAACAGAGATCACACAGGGTGTGGGGTCTCCCTAACTGGAGATATTCCAAAACTGTCTGGACACAATGTAGTGCCATGTACTCTGGGATGATCCTGCTGGAGCAGGGAGTTTAGATCTGATGACCCATTGTGGTCCTTCCAGCTTGACCCTTTCTGTGAATGCTGACTGACCAACAACATCACTGCACTACACACCTGGGGTCAGCAATGCTCCCACCCAGCACTGAATCTGTCCTGACAAGAAAATGAGGCAGATTGTGATGGGATGGCATCCATCGCATCGCATCCATCCATCCATCCCTCCATCCATCCCTCCATCCATCCATCCATCCATTCCATCCATTCCATCCATCCATCCATCCATTCCATCCATCCATCCATCCATCCATTCCATCCATTCCATCCATCCATCCATCCATCCATCCATCCATCCATCCATCCATCCATCCATCTCCCCCCACAGCCCGCACAGAGCAGCCCTCGCCCGCTCCGGCTCTCGGGCACGGCAGNGGGATGCGGGGCCGGGGGCGGTGCGGGGCTGGGGCGCCGCTGACGGACACCGTCCCCCCACAGGTGGTGCCGGGCGCGGACCCGTCGGCCCGGCAGCTCTGCTTCGCCTGGGGCCCCGCGGAGGTGCTGGTGTGCGAGACCCTCTTCGGCCGCGCAAGTGGGTCCCACTCCCGATGCCCGTCCCGGTCTCTGTCCCCATCCCGGTTCTGGGGTGAGGGCAGCGCGGGCGCTGTTGCCCCGGCGCTGACGGGCTCCGTTACAGGTACCGGGGAAGGAGCGCCGAGCTCCTCCCGCGTCTTCGTGGTCCGCAGGGATCAGGACATTTACATCCAGACCCTGCGGAAACTCTTCAACGAGTCGCACGGGATCTTCATGGGGCTGCAGCGGAGCGAGGAGGAGCTGGCGGGGAAGTCGCGGAAGGCGCAGTGAGTGGATGGGGAGGGTGGGAGGCACCCACTGCCCCTTCTCCAGCCGCGCCAACGCCAAGGGTGATAAATGCCTTCGGTGATGCCGGTGCCGCTGGCCAGGCTGCTCTGACCAGCTCTGGAATCAGCAGCGGGGCAGATAGAATGACCATTTGGGGGGGGGGATTTTACAAAGCAAGGCTCGGATCCTTCCAATAACCATGCTGGTAGAGCGTGACACAGTCTTACTGATTCTAGCTGGATCCATCCAGGTACTGGGAGCTGCTGCTGCAGAGAAACTTGAAAGGATTTAGGGGGCATAACATAAAACTCCAACAGCTCCCTCCAACCAAAGTGTTTTTGTGTTTGGCAGATTGGTTCAAGTGAGTAAAAACTACCGCTCGGTGATAAGAGCCTGCATGGAGGACATGCACCAGGCAGCTGGTAAGTTTGTGTGTTTGTTCTCTTTCTGCAGAAAAAGTTGCAATTATGAAAGTAGGATTGTCATGGTAGCTTATTGCAACTATTGTACAATAGCATGTGTAGGTTTCAGTAATTACCAAGACTCCATTTCCATTCTGGAGATTTCCAATTTGATTTGTAAATATGGTCAGAGACTGGTTTTTCCCATCGTATTGTAACTGATTTTCTGAGGCCTTGCAGCCTTTTCATAGCTCATGTGGCAGATACATGGAAAGCTGTCAAAGCTAAATATGTTGCTCTTTGACTTTCCTTGTTTTTCCCTCAGTTTTGACCCGGGACCCTGCCCTGCAAGGCCAGTACAGCACTCAGGTAATCTGCAGTCCTGTCAGATTGAAAGTGGATTACTGGCTGGTGAATTCACCAGGCCACCACTGTGGCATGAGGCACTTCAGATTTAACTCTGCCTTACACATGAGATTCAGTTCATGACCAAGAATAAGTGGAAATAAATAGTTAATTCCTGTACTTCTAAAACAATAAAGATGCCCAAGACCTTAATTCACTGCCATGTCAAAAACATATTTGCTGTTGTAGATGTGATGTTTTCTTGTCATCCCAAAGCTGACAAGAAAAGTTTCAGACTTGCCTGTGTGGTGCTTCACCTCTCAAACACTCAGATTCCAATTAGCTGCATCTGAGCCTTGTAGCAAGCTCTGGATGTTGATGGTGAGCTGTCAGATCCACGGCAGTGTTCTGGGAAGAGCAGAGTGCTCACACCAGTTTTGTCATATCAGCTGCAGTGGTGTTGCTTCATTGGCCATTCTTTCTTCCTTTGATGTTTATATTGAGTCTTGAAAGTGCAGAAAGGCTGAAATAAGGTCAGTTAGATTGCTCATGGGTGACAATTACTGCTGCATTTCAATACACAGTATCAGTGTTTCCTGACCAAAAAAAAGTGTGAAATTGTGGCCTGTGTCTTTTAATTTTTATCTCTGAAATGTCAGTTTGATATTTCTCTGTAAGAACTGATTGCTGTGGACAGCAGATGCCTTTGTGTGGTTAAAAGACCCAGCTGGAATAATGACTAGCCCTGAAACTTGGCCCTGCTTTCCTTCAGGTCTCCATTCTCTCTGCGATGGAGCTGATCTGGAACCTGTGTGAGATTCTGTTTGTTGAAGCAGCTACAGGTGAGCCCTGAACTCTCCTGGTGTAAAGACTGAAGGGTTTCTTCTTTGCATATTTATTTGTTTGAAATGTATATCATGTTCACTGTGTCATAGTTTAATGTTTTAGAGATATGCAGAGTGTCAGTAAGCCTTTTAATACCCCTTCTACATCAGTTAATTGACTTCTTTGTATTGAATTATGTCAAACTATTCATTTTGCCTTCTACTTTTCTCCCTCCCCAATGTAAATTGTTTCTTTGTCAGAAAAGGTTATGAAGAGGAGGGATATCAAAAGGTGTTGCCAATCTATTTTACTTATAAGCTTAAACATGTCTTTAAGCATCAAATGTGTCAATGCCAGTTGACATTCACACAGCTCTGATACAACTCCTTTAACTTTAGGTTGCCATTTTTGAAATCAGACTGTTTACATTGGCATTTTACAGTAGAAAATATTTTTTGAAGGAAATCATATTGTGCAAACAAATGTGCTACTTAGAGAGTCCCAGAATTCAGGAGAGATTCACAAATTATAAATTACTTGATCTAAATTAATCACCTAGTGCCAAATTTCTTCCTCATATTCAGTTAGTAATAATGAAATGATGCTAAAATAAACAGAAATATTCTGTTTGTCTCTTGGCATTGCAAGATTTATGGTCTGGATAACTCACTTTTTATTTCTTCAAGTTTGGGTTTTCTACTGGACCATGTTACCACAGGAAAGCCTGTCAGAGGCCAGGTGCTCCCAGGGCCTGTCTGCTTAAGGAACTCTGTAATTTGGAGGTGGCAGGGAGATGTCCAGTCAGTAAATCTCATCTAGTGATGTCAAACTGTTAGGAAATGTGTGAGAGCAGTTGGGAGCAAACAGGTGGGAACTGACAGAGGGAAATCTGTCTGCACAGCTGGGCCCCTCCTGCTGCGCCTGCTGGACTGGGTGCGGCTCCACGTGTGTGACGTGGACAGCATGGTCCGGGAAGTTCTGAGCAGTGACAGTCCATCCAAACACAAGCTCTTCTGGAATGTGGTGAGTATCACCACCTGGAAGATTCTTAAAGGGAGTTAATGTTTGTGCTTTCATTCCTCTTCCCTGCTGGACACTACACCTCACTGCTGTCTGCCTGTGTAGGCTTTAGGATGAAGTTGTTCTCATTCACGTCTTCATCCTTCATGACCCATGGAGGTCAAACCTTACACTGTTATTGAAATTAGCAGTGCCTACAATTTAAACATTTTAACTCCACTTCTCTGGCCTGAATCACAGGTTAAAATTCCCCTCTGATCCCTTTTCTGGGTATTCCATAGCCTTGCCCAGCGTGGAGCTCATGTGCAGGGGGTTTTTGCAGGTGGATGTTTTTGTGCTCCAAGGCCGGATGGATGAAGCGCGGCACCTGCTCTCCAAGGAAGCCAGTGCCAATCCCACATCCATGAACATGTACAAAATCTTGGATGACTTGATGAAGAAGATGCCTGTGCCCAGTGTATGTACAAAACATGTCTTTTCATGCAGTGTGTTGGGAAAAGCCACCCTGTTGTGTCCCCTGTTACAGTTTGTTCCCCTTTAGAACATCTCAGTCTTACTCCTTTACAATAACAATATTTGTGTTCTTGAATTGCCCAAAGACCCAACAATTCAGATAAAAGTGTTATGTGACAAATCAACATAGAAAGATGACAGGCAGCCTCATGTTTAGTTTTTTATCAGGAGTGCCTGTGAGCTTGGCCCAAGAGCCTGGTGTGTTCTGACTTGGTGTTTCCTTTATTCTGTGTATTCCTTTATTCACTCTGTTCAGCTTGGCAACACCCAGACACTGACAGAGCTGGAGCTGAAGTGGCAGCACTGGCACGAGGAATGTCAGCGGTATCTGCAGGATGGAACTTTTGCTTCCAATCCCCACATGGAGTCCATCTGCAAGGTGTGTTTTTGCTGGGAACAAAGGAAACTTTGGACTAAAATACTGAATCCATCCTTGTAGTCTTCAGGAGCTCACTGTAGCCATAAGTAACTTTTATATGACTCTTGTCCTCTGTTTGTGGTTTGCCATCCCGGGCAGAGGGGTTTCTCTCCCTGTCTAAGGCCCTAAGGCTTATTTGGAAACTGGGCTGTGAGAAGGATCTTTGTTACGTAATTTTGATTAAATCCTCACCTTTGCAGAACAGGAGCAATGCCTCTGGAGAGCTGGAGTGCAGCTGTGTGGATTGCTGAGCCTGCAGCATTCCTCCTGTGTTTTTGTCCCATTAGATCCTGCTGGGAGACGAGGATGCCATTCTGGAGAAGAAGGAGCTCATGACCACATGGTATCACTTCCTGGTCACCCGGCTCCTCTATTCCCACCCGACAGTGAAGCCGATGGAGCTGCGCTTCTATGCACAGGTAGGAAATACAATTATTCTAATATTCTCCACTGTTCCAAGCACACAAAGGTTACTGCACTGAAAGAAAAACTTAGGGAAAAATCTTACAGCAACTTCATCCCTGTAAGATGTTGTCTGGAGTTTGTAAAAGGACTGGGAGAGTGATAAAGTTGACAAATAATTATTTAAGACCCACTTTTCAGTGTCCTAACATTGCCAGTCTTGCTCCTGCAAATTGTTTTCCCAGTTCCCTTATGCTAAAATGAGGAAAATTCCATCTTGTTAATGTGTTCATCCTCTATGACTTGTTACTTCCCATAAAATAACTGCTACATCCAAACAAATGTCTTGCTTTTGCATTTATCATGTCTTGTCATCTCATTCCACAGTCTAGTATGGACCTGTTCCTGGGTGGAGAGAGCAGCCCTGAGCCTCTAGACATGATTTTAATGGCAGCCTTTGAATTTGAGATGCATCAAGTGATCAAGGAATGCAGGTTGAGTTTTAAGGTTTTTGATTCTCTAGTTCTACAGTATTGCTTCTGTGTATGTGGGGCAGGGGGTATGGGTACAGAAGCCTGATTATCCCTGCAAAGAATTTAACAAAAATACGTGAAGCTGGCAACAATTAAAAGTACTCCATTAGGTCTGGGACATTGCAGCCAGACCTTGGACTGTAACAGAGCTGTGCATTGGTAAGAAATGCCTGGGGAAAACCTGACACAGTCCCTGGCAGTGGTTTTAGGCTTAGTTGTTTCTTTTGCTTCAAATACAGCATTGTCTTGAGCAACTGGTGGTTTGTGGCTCATCTGACTGACCTGTTGGATCACTGCAAACTCCTGCAGTCTCACAATCTCTAGTAAGTATCTATTTGCATTATTTGAATGAAGCTGATTAAGATAGCCCAAAGGAAAAAAAAAAAGAAAATATGCTGCAAAAATTCACAGTACTTGTGAAATAAAGTCATCAGGTTTTTCCAGTGAGATTGCAAATAATAATATCTGGATATTTGCTCTCTTCCCCCCTAGTTTTGGTTCAAATATGCGTGAATTCCTCCTGCTGGAGTATGCCTCGGGCCTCTTCTCCCATCACAGGTACCAACTTTTGTTTTATTACTCATAGGACAGACTTACACTGAGGCAGCCAAAACAAATAACTGCATGTTCATGAAGTAAAAGGGCAAAACTTAGAGCAGCCACTGTTAGAATTTCAGCAGAGGTGTCCCTAAGGGATTGTACAAGATTGGCAGATTTCCCTTCCTGAATGGTGACAAAAGCTGTCTGTTAGAGCCCTTCATGACCTGGGCACGGCCACTCCTGCCACTGTGCTGAGTGCCTTGCACTGAAGCTCTTACAAGCTGCACATATTCCAAAGTTACATTACAGGGAACTGGCGTGGAGTAGAAAGGAAAAGCCATTTCAGGATTGAATACAAACTTAATCAGAGCTAACAGTTATTAATGCAGGCTCAGATTCTCCTTGGGGCTTTACTGTTGTGCTCATTGAAGATTTCTAGGGTTGGAATGGTGGTGTGTCGCCCTGGTTTTACAGGGCCCCATAAGTTGTAACACTGTAGCTGTAGTTTCTCATGCTTGTTCTGTAAACATGGTCCTTGTTTTTCTTAACCGGCCGGGATTGTTTTGCACTTATGGAATTGTTTTTCATTTCTTTCCCTGGGGTGGAGAAAGATAATTGACCATGTCTTTGTCCTGTAAACCTTTAGGGGTGTTGACCTCTTTCACCAATCTTCGACTGTCCTTAGAAACATATAAAAATAGGCAAATAAAAAAGGGCAGGACTTTTGGTCGGTCTGGCCTAGAAAATCCACTGCTACTGAGACCCGCGTATTTCTTCTGTTGCCAACTGAACAACAGTGGTGATTTGTCCCCTCTCTCAGCCTGTGGCAGCTGGGGGTGGATTACTTCGACCACTGCCCGCAGTACGGCCGGGTGTACCTGGAGCTGCACATCGAGCGCATCCCGCTCAGCACGGAGCAGAAGGCCCTTAAGGTGCTGAGGATCTGTGAGCTGAGGCAGATGCACGAACAAGGTGGTGCATTTTCAGTCTCACTGTTTTGCAGTGGTCCAGCTGAACCTACTGACACTAATTCTTCCCCTCCTTTGCCATGTTTCCCCCCAAGTGCGCAGCATCTGCAAGATCATGGCCATGAAGGCTCTGCGGAACAACCGCCTGGGCTCTGCCCTCTCCTGGAGCATCCGAGCCAAGGATGCGGCGTTTGCCACCCTCATCTCGGACAGGTGAGGCTGAGCCAGCAGCTCCCAGCCTGGGGGGGACAGGGGGAAGGGCCAGGAAAGCTCCCACTGCTGCAGGTGGGACCAGAAAACAACACCCTCGGGTGCTCTCCCCTGCAGTACCCCCAGCTGTGCCTTCTTCTCTATGTTGTTTTCCTTCCTGACATCTAGAGACAAAACAGATTGGCTTTATCTGAGAGTCCAACCCCCATAGACCTTGCTTGGATAAACATTTCTTTTAACAACTTCTCTCTTTGCCCTTCAGTTGCTGTGACAGAGCTGTCTGATGGGCCAGACAGTGACCCAGGGTGCTGATTTGGGTGGAGGATGATCCCTACCTGTGCTTTATTAAGCAGATTATTTATAATCAAGTTCACCTCACAGCCTCCAAACAATTCAGTGGAAGTCATTCAAGCCACTGTTTCTACTAAAAATCTCACCATTTCTACTAAAAATTTGCATCGAGGAGTGGTTTTGTTGTGTCCCTGGCTTTGTATGAGCCTCTCAAAATTCCTGATCTTTTCTGGGGTGGGAGGGTTGTTATCAAAGTGAGGAGAATGCTGACACTTTACTCAGGCCTCAACAAAAGCTCTGGCAACTCAATGCTTTTTATTCTCTAACAGTCCATGTAGTTTGGGTTTTGCTAATTGGAAATAGGCAGAGACAAATCTCTGCATAGTCAGAGTATAATTTTGAAATTACACTCTGTGTAGGTGGCCAGGCAACACTGTCTTCAGCAGTGGAAAAAGAAGTGGTAAGAGATTGCTGGTCTGAGGTTTCGGGGGCTTTTTTTGTTTGTTATTTGAGGGAGTGGGAATCGTTACATTTCCTTCAACAGAAGGATGAAAAATACTTCACAGGAAACAGCTCTGCAGAAAGCAGCATAATGGAGGCTGTGACAAAACAGATGAAAAGCTTTTAGCATTGTTTTTGTTCCTGCTGCTTATCAACTTTTTTACACAGCAGAAAAACAGAGCTTTTGTTATGCTCTGGGAGTGTTAGTTACACATCCACCAGCGCCTCAGCTTCCTGCCTGCCTTCCTTCACTTAACTCTTTTTAAAGAATAGATCTCAACTACCACAGAATGCAGAAGAATCAATGAAGTGTCTGTTAAATGTACATTACACCAGTTCCTTGGCCACTTCCAGGGAATGTTTGACAACTTCTGAAACCCTTGGGGAGGTTGGTTAAGATGGAACTGAGCTGCATAGTCAGGTTTTCTGGGAAGGGATTAGGAGGTACAGAATGGATGTGGATGATGTCCTCCCCTCTAAGCTTTCTTTGTGCTCCATTTTCTCCCCAGATTCCTTAAGGACTATTGTGAAAGGGGGTGTTTCTCTGACCTGGACCTCATTGACAATCTGGGCCCATCCATGCTGCTCAGTGACCGGCTCACATTCCTTGGTGAGAGCTGCCTACGGTGTCCATACTGCTCTGTTATGGAGAACTCCATGGAATTACTTGGATTTATGCTTTCTTCCATCTGGCTACCTCCTGGTTTAGTGATGAGGGGAAAGCAAATGGTCAATGTGGTTTGGGATGCAGCTTGTATCACCACCTTGAGAGGCTCTGAAATACTGACAAATGCTACCTTAGGGGTTTCATTGGAAGAGTAATCCACTGGGTTAAGTTATGTTGCTCTTGTTACAGTTTTACCAAGTTCTCCAAAGTCTGTAGTGTGTGGGTTCAGTGTGCCAGTCAAGCTCACTGGAACAGGAGCCCTCCCTGCCCTCTCACTGAGCACTTGTGCCAAGGGACAGTGGGGGCCTCCAGCTCATTTCCTTCAGGTACCACAGCTTCCTTCTCCTGCCTGGCAGCAGGCAGGCTGTGGTAACCTGCCCCTCTGCCTGCAGCTGCTCTGTGGCCTTTGATTCATGGACCAAAACAGGAAATTGAGATAAAATACCCCTTTCTCTGATGCTGTGAGTTAGGAAGCTCAATTTCAAGGGCCAGTATCTGATAGGAATTTGGAATAGCTGTCAGCATGGGACTGACTCCCCCCTACCTGATGCCACCCCTACAGGGACGGTGAGCATGAGTTTTAGCTGTTCCCACTTGGTCCAGCTTGCAAAACTGGAACTGAATTTCCTTCATTAAAGCTTACCCTGAGTTAGGTCTAGAAGCTAAGCATGACTTAGCAAATTGGTAATCCCTCAGCTCTGCATGCCCAGCATCATCTGGTGGCCATGTCAGCCCCAGAGAAACCATTTCTCTTTCTGCTCTTTCTAAACAACCCTGAAAGGCCTGAAAATATTTCTGCCTGTTTTTCCTTTGGGGTTTTTAGAACATCAGGTGTACCTTTGCTGGACAACTCCCCCATGTCTCTGCCTTGAGCTCAAGCATTAGTCAAGGTGAATCTGAATGGGAGTCATTAACTTACAGTATTTTGACAGTTTAGTGGATACAGAATGAACTCCACTTCCATCCTCAGCCACTTCTCTCATGCTGGATATTGATCTCACTAATTCTTAGCAAATGCAGAAATTTCCCTATTAACGAAGATCCCAGTTTCCATGTAAGCAACCAAGGAAGACAGTACAGCCTTTCAGACCTCCTTATACTCTCTGACCTCAAAAAGGACATTCTCTCTGCTCAGTAAGCCACCGGGGCATTGCTCCCCTGCAGATATTCAGCATGAGGCAGTAGTAGCCACTGACCAGACTGATGCAAACCCTGAAGCTCACCCAGAACAGCAGCAGGGTTTGGCTGCCCTAGCAGGGAGGCTCTGTTGTCACCTTCCTTCACGCACCAGATTCCCAATCCCGCACAGGGCTGCTTTGGGCTCGTTTTGCTTGGGTGTGGTTCTGCCATGGGAGCAGAGGGATCTCCCAAGGCCCAGCAGCCCCTGATGCCTCGTTTCCCCCACCCCCACAGGGAAGTACCGGGAGTTCCACCGGCTGTACGGGGAGAAGCAGTTCCCGGAGGCGGCGCGGCTGCTGCTGACGCTGATGACGGCGCACATCGCCCCCTGCTCCTTCTGGATGACGCTGCTCACAGACGCGCTCCCGCTGCTGGAGCAGAAGGAGGTGAGGTCCTGCTCACACCGACACAGCCCCCCCAGGGGGCTCAAAGTGGTGACTCCCTTCCTGCTCCTGCCAGGACCTCTCCATGGTAATTCCAAGTGTCCCAGCAGTGGGAACACACGAGGACCCAGGGAAGGATAAATTGACTCTTCCCTCGGTTCCCTGCTGTTACAACAGCAGTGGAATTCATCTGCACTGGTAATTTAAGCACATGCTGCATCCAGCTCCTTTGCATATTTGGCTTAAAGATTGTTCCAGTGCTTCTTCCTTCTTTTTCCTTCTTCTTTCCTCCTTCAGTTTTTCCTTTAAGATCCATCAACAAAAGGACAATTCAGCAATTACAGACCCAGAGCAGCCACTCTTGACTTCATACCTGACCCTGCTTGGTGCAGGAGGTGGCACTAGAGAGCTCCCAAAGTCACACCCAGCCTGAATTATCCTTGGATCCTGTGATTTCAGGGGTCAGAATGGATCTGTGGAAGTGTAAAAGCATTCTCTTCCTTTCAACTACAGAGTATCTTCTCAGCCTGTGTGATGTCTTTAAACTTTATCTTTTTCAGTACTTTGATTTCCACAGGTCATATTTTCAGCAGAGCAGACCTACGAGTTGATGCGATGCCTGGAAGATCTGACAGCAGGGAACCCAGATAAGCAGAAATTCCAGGTAGCCCCTATTTCTTCGACAACTGGATAATGAACTGAGGGGGGCCATGGGAAGGGTTAGGGAGGGGAACTGCATTTATATTCCTAGTGAGGGCATAAGAGAGGGACAGCCCAAGTCACGGAGACTGGCACAGGGGGTTCAGGGCAGTCAAATGAAGCATCAACAAGAGACTGAAATATTCACAAACTCGGTGCAGGAGTGCTCCCACTCATGTTCTGATGGTTCGGAGTGGACCGTGATGCTTTTCCAAGATAAATAATTGCACATTACATGGGCAATGAAGAGCTGAGATGTTGCCATCCAGCAGCTCTGGCTCTGAGCACTCCAAGCACAGAACAGGGAACCATTTGCTGCACATGCAAAGCCCTGCAGCATCCAGGGAATGAAAAGGCTTGGCAGTGCTGTCTTGGGTTGAGCTATTAAGTGGGAAATGTAGCTTTTGCTCTTCTCAGGAGATCCCTGTAACAGGGGAATACCTCTTACTGACCTGCATCTTTACTTTCCAAACCCAGAGACAGACCCTGTCACCAGCTCATCGCTGTGTTCAATCCCCTAACCCAGGCTCTGCTCCTTTCCAGGATGATGACATTGAGACAACCAAAGTGGAAATGCTGAGACTTGCTCTCGCACGGAACCTCGCCCGAGTCATTGTCAAAGAAGGCACCGTGGAAGGGTCTTGAAGACTGCAGGGTGTTCCTGTTCCTCTGGGGCTCGCTGTACATAAACTGACTTTTTCTAAGAATAAATGTTTTGTTTTGCAGATTGTTTGGTCATTTGTTCTTGTCTTCCATAAACAACTTTACGCAGACTTTTTTTTTAACTTTTATGAAGGAGCTGCATCAAAACGTTATGGCTGCTTGTTCCACTTTGGCCTAGCAGCCTGCCCCTAGTGAAGTGAGCCTCACTACAGCTTTTCCTTGGATTTTATGTTTTCTTTGCCTCTAACACCCAGAACTGATATGAAGGCCACCTCTTATACCAGTGGGGTTTTAGAAACAGCAACCTCTCTCTTTTTGCTTAGGAAGGTCTTGAGTTGATCGTTTGAGTTTGAGGCTTTCCAGAAGCAGCACCACACTGCAGAAGCCGTCACGAGAAAGGGCCAGCACAGCACCAGGTAGGGAAAATGATTTATTCTACATGCAGCAGCACAAATGCATTGGAGATGTATGTACAGGTAGGACTGCTGGGGATGAAGCAGGAATCTCACCCTACAGACAAGGAACATTCATAGTTCAATTTCCAAAGCAGCAGGACTGTGGTGTGTGTCCGTGTCCGGGCGGCTGCTGCTGTTCACAGAAAGCACCTGTGCTCTCCTGCCTTCCTCCAAGTCACAGTGAGATCCACATGCAGGCATGGGAAGCAGAGACCCTGCTCCTCAGGACACACCACCCAGGCACTGCCCCCATGCCTACTGTGTCTAAAGTGCTGGCAAGAACATAGGTCTGAGGCAGAAAACTCTCTCCTTGTCCCTTACCTCCCAGTCCATCGATTTAAAACAGCTTTCTTTAGGATCCAAAGAACCCATCCCTCTCCTTTGCTTTCTACATCAGGGACCTGACAAGGCTGATGTCTCCACAGGCTTCAGACCAGGACAAGCCTGGATTTTACCTTCAGGGGCTCCTGCAGCTGCCTGGTGCCTTTGACGAGGGCCTCAGGCTTGTGAATCCTGTGTTTTTCATCTCTAGGGATTTTTACTCTGCAGCACAGTAAAGAAAATTCAACTACAAATAACTCCAAGCTGTGTTTGCAGCAATGGTTTTACAGCCACCATTCACTCCAGCATCATGTTCTCCTGTGGAGTTTTCCTACACAAGGCAGGAGCCTCTTCCTGTGTACTGCTTTTCTCTGTGCTGCTCCCACTCCACGTCTGAGAAGAGCTGTTGCTTGACAGCCCTGCTGGAAATGCAGAGCTGAGTGTCCAAGGACTGAGCAAGCACCTCTCTGTGTTTGTGTCAACGGGTGTTAAAAACCCCCATTAATTTACAACACTGTCTCAGAGCGCACTGAGGCACTGCTTAAGACTGGAAACAGAAGGGGCTGCTGTAACCAAATTTGGGTGATTTACACCTTATTTCTAGGAGACTGTAGCTAAGGGATCAGCTCTTCTGTTAGCATAGAACTCTGATGTCCAGCAAAACTGCCTTCCCCTTTGTGGGGACAATTGCACTTTGCCGCTTAATACAGGGAACAAAGAAAATGGGGCATTAACCCAGCATGTGCCCCATCACAGCCTGGGGGAGCCTCTCCCTTCCTCTGCCTGCTTGTTCTGTTTTAATACTCTACTGCTCTATTATTTACATCTTGTAGGTCATTGTACTCAGCTCAATAAAATACAGTATTTGAATATATCAGCAACACTGCCTGCATGAGGGGACATGAGAGGCATCTCTCCTTATCCCTGGATTCAGTCACTGCCCCTGACTAATGATTGTAAAGACAGTTCTGTGCTCCAGGTGCTGTCCTCCTCCAATACTGACCAATACCTTCCAGCCTTCTTTTCCCTACACTGTGGAATGCAATGAAGGCAAAAAAATAACCAGTGTAACAATTTGTAGACAAAACTCAGCCCCAGCTGCTCCAAATGGATGCCCCAGGGTGGCAGCCAGCACTGTAAAATAAATATAACAAGTAAAGATACAGCAGTATGGCACACATGGAGTGAGGGGCTGCTTACACGGGCCCTTGGGAATGGAGCAGGAGAGGGGGAAGGGAGCTAAGTGCTATTTCAGTGTAAAAAAGGAAGCATTCCCTCATGGAGCAGCATTATTGCTCAGCATGCTCACGGGCCCGTGTGGCACAAGGAGGTCACAGTCCCAGGGAGGGCTCTGTCAGGGCTCTGTGCTGAGCTCGTGGCATCATCACCCCACAGCCTGTTGGGATCTCTGGACAGCAGTGCAGGAAAAGCCAACTAAATCCCCTTCTGCTGACAGGTCTCCCCTCAAAATACAATAACTTCAAGTTTAATAGAGTGGAAGATAGAACCAGATTCACCCAGAGGTCAAGGTAAAAGCAGCCAGCCTATAGCAACTGCCTATTACTGGCTGCCACTCAGTTCATGCTTGGCATAAGTGTTCCAGGGCCCCTTCAATGTGGGGCACAACATTCTGGACTAAAGCTACAAGCAGAGTGGTCAGGACATGTAAACAAAGCTGAACATCACCAGTGGATAGCATGTGTGTCCCTCCCCACGGTACATCCATTCCAGTCCTGTGGGATCCTGCCCTGGTCCTGTCAGAGTCTCTGGCAGTGTCCTAAGGTCATAGATTCCCCCACTGCTCTACCGGGGGAAACTGATCCACTTCGCCCACTTCTGTGCTGGGCTGATCTCCCAGGGTGAAGGTCAGTCTGTACCTCAGCCTCACCTTCTCCTGCAGGAAAGATAAAGCCCAAAAGCAATGTGAGAACAGCCCCAGCTCAACAGCCCTGAACAAAACACTTCACTGTTACAGCTCTACAGAGAGCACAAGACTTCTGTTGTACAGAGCAGGGGCAGGAGAGCTCTGGTTAAGTTCACTGAGTACAGCTATTTAGAAATCTGAGTTACTCACCTTACACTTTTTATACCAAAAAACCTTTACTGCTTAGCATAGAGCAGAACAAGAAAAGCATAAATGACCTGTGAGCATAGACTGCACAGATGTGGCCAGCTGTTCAGCAGCTCTCCAGAGAACCTAAAGACTGCTGCTGGAAAAGTTAACATTTGCAAAATTAAATTCCTCATCATGTGGAGGAAGATAAAACAGTTCCTGCTCTGAAAAATGTCTTGCAATACAGTAAGCACGAGATGGAGGCAACCCTTCAATAAGGGCACCTTCACGTACCCACAAAACTTTTTAAACATCCACTAAACCCCTCTGACATTCACCCTTGTATCTCAGAGCTTTCAGCTGATACTTGAAGGACACTTTTGTTGTAATTCTCAAGTAGAAACATCTAAATGTGTCAAATTAGAAAGTCCTTCAGCTTTCGGCTTTCAGAGCTGGCTGAATGACTACAGCAAGGAAAACCAGCTTCTCAGATGCTCCCAGCATCATCAGCAGAATGGCAAGTGTCAACCTTGTTGTGTCCCTGGTCACAGGTACTTTCTCCGAGAATGATGGAACAGACAGAAATGATCTGACATTTGTCTGTTGGTTCATCAGAAGTACTGCTACAGCACCAGTTAATTTAGCATTGATCTAATTATCAGCAAAGCCAGGCCCGTTCAGTGCACAGGGGAGTCAAATTCCTGATGCAGCTTTGTTACCCTTTAAAGCTGAGCCTGACATGCTCCTTTCCCTTTTGCTGGAAGAAGTGTGCTGCCCCTTCTCACACCTCTCCCTGCCAAAGACTGTTGGGAAGAGCATCCTCTAGCCCTGAACTGAAACGTTCCATAGTAACCATTTCTAGAGGGCATGTTAGAATCACAGATAATTTAGGCTATAAAAGACCTCCAAGACCATCAGGTCCAAACTTTCAGGAACAAACAGCTGTAGCTGCTCAAATATTTGGTCCCACCCCACCAGAGTTCAGCTGACATCAGATGTGTCTGAAGAGGGCAGGATAAACCCCACTGTCCCTCTCACCTTTGCAGGATTTGCCAGAAGCATGACCTGGGTGATGGCAGCTGGCGGCTGGATGGGATTGAACGGAGACAGCTCAGTGCCAGAGGGTGGCTGTAGCTTCACTTTCATGGACTGCAAGTGAAATAGAGAGCAGAATCTCAGGGATGATCTCCTTCCTTGGGGACAATGAAGGATGCATGCACAGGCTGGAGGGACAACAGCACACATCCAAATAGAAGAGAATCAACCCAGAAGTGAGGATGAGGGAACAAGAGCCGGTCCAGTTTGGAAAACATGATAAGAACAGGCAGCTCTTGACATCCTGCTCAGTGTTTTCTGCCTCTGACAAGAACCTTTGTGTTCTGGAAAGGGGCAAAGCACTGCCTGTGGAAAGGTCAGACCAGGCTGTCCCAAGTCCCTGAGTGCATGGCCAGGCCGCCCTGGACGCAGTCTGTGTCCCGTGTGTCCTCACCTTGGGCACGGCCGCCTGCAGCACGATGTTCCTGACGGGCAGCGGCGCCGTGTTCAGCATGGACACCACCACGACCAGCACGTCCGAGCGGCCCGGCGGGCACTCCCTGGCAAAGTGCAGCAGGATCCGGAACCCGTTCTTGTCATAGGCTGTCACTGGCAGGGCACTGCCTGCCACAGGGAGAGAAGGGAGAGGACCCAGGTTTGTGCTGCAGCAGATGGTCTGAGGCAGCATCAGGCGATCGGGATGTTCTGCTGGAGCTGCTCATCCCTTCTCTCTACTTCATGAGTTTTGCCAAGAAACTTTGCCTTTAAAAAATATTCACAGCAAGGTGAAAAACGTCGAATACTTACTGGGTTTAATGGATTCCAAGGGAACATGGACATTGGCCAAAGAAATTTCAGGTGCTTTCATGGGACTGCCTTGCTGCTGGAATGATGCCGGCTGGAAGAGAGGACTTCCTGATCCAGCAGTGCAGCTGCTTGGGAAGGGAGCTGGAGGGGATCCAGAGGCAGTAGCTGGCAGCCCTGCAGGTGCTGCTAGTGGGGCAGGGGTGACAGTGGTTGGCAAAGTAACCCCAGGGAACACTGAAGGTGTCG
The DNA here is from genome assembly GCA_013400955.1 of Drymodes brunneopygia. NCBI lineage: Eukaryota > Metazoa > Chordata > Aves > Passeriformes > Petroicidae > Drymodes > Drymodes brunneopygia. The sequence goes on along the minus strand of VZTZ01045549.1, from coordinate 721,766 downwards.
CCATGCCTTGGGTGGCACTCCTGCAAGAGAGACAGAAAAGCTGTGGGGAATGGAGCTGGAAGTGAAGCAGGAATTTCACCAATATCCAGAGATAACAGCACAAGGACAAAGCAGCAGCCTGGAGTCAGGCTGGAGTCTGTGACCGCACGGTCTGACATGAGGAGAACCACAAGGACAGGGGTGGTGGTAGGGTTGGGGTCACACCTCTAAGTCAGGAAGTAAAAGAGGCCTCTCTACCTCAACAGCTGGTTCCCCTTCACACCACACCTTTGGATCAGGCAACAGTACAGCTGTGTGCTCTGCCCTGCCTTTGCCTCCCAGAGGTGAGAAACTCATATTAGTTTGTAAACTGAAACCTCTGAGAAGAAAAATCCCAATCCCACATTTCTACCAAACCAGAGAATTGAAAGTCAGCCTCAGAACCTGGCACTGCAGTGAGCTTGGCTTTCTAACTGCAGAGCCAGAGCAAAGTCAGGACTTTTGGTTACCCTTTGGCTTCTTCAAGGAGCTGTCCCAATGTATCCATCTTATGTGACATGTTGCTCCCCACAGACGAGCTGAAGTACCCAGGAGCAGCTGGAATAGTCTTAGGAGGCCCTGCAGAGGCAGCTGGTACAGCAGGAAATACAAATGGTGCTGAGTTTGGTGCTGGGATGCTGGGAGCAGTCTGGGAGGCTGGGAAAGCAGAAGGCAGCGTGGCTGATGTCCCACATGTGGTCTGTGATGTGTGATGGAGAAGAGGGCTCCCTGCAGGGTTGCAAGCAACAGTCACCATCTTCGGATTAAAGAAATCCAGGTCCAACTGCTCATTCTGAAAGAGAGGACAGGTAGATACTCTAACTCACTGCTGGCCCTGATGCAGAGATGGCTCTGCTCTGTTACAGAGGGACAGAGGTTTACCACAAAAACAGGTGCTGGGTGCAAGCAGCACAGTCTGCAGCCTAAGTCAGGGCTACATCTGATCTGTAATTTAAGCAAAGCAAGGACTAACATCATGGGGACAGACAGGACACTGAGAAAGCGAGGTTCAGGGATACCTACTCTGTTTAAACACAGCTATTTCAGATTTTAGGGCTAAGTCAGACTGTCCCTCTGCCTGTGTATGTGATCACATGCTTCTCTCCAAGGTGACAGTGTGTCCTGAGACCTCCCACAATGACAATCTCTCCCTCCCTTCCCTGAGACTCCTCCTTTGTACCTCAAACATGCTCCACTGGTTGTTTTCTGAGGTCTCCTTCCCTGCTGCAGGGGCTGGGTCATTCAGGCCTGGAAGGAAAAATAAAAGGAGGAGAAAATTAATTCAGTGTCATTCCTTGGCTGCTGTTTCAGTACCATCAAAACTTGATTCAGCTCTGCCAGAGCCCAAGAACATGATGAAACAAACACTGAGATGGACCACAAGTCTATGAGAAGGAAAAGAGACTGACAGCACCAGCAGCCAATAGTCATGCCCTGCACACAGCTCTTCTAACTCATCCCAATTAGCACTGCCTTCTGCTGTTCACACCTGGGCTCCACAGACAGGCATCCTGCAGGCTCCTGTGCACAACCCCTCTGAGGCACCTCCTCTTTAGCACAAGCCCACAATCAGGGCTTCATCTGTCCCAAACTGCAGTCTGTATACCCAGCATGTCCCAGCACCCCAGAGATCAGACTGCAATTGCACTTAACAGTTACCTTCTTGCAGCCAGCTCTGGGAAGAGATTTTAATACTGACTCACTGACCAGGTGTAATATTCAGAACGATGTAAGGGAGTGTTCTCTTGAACCCAGGAACATGGAGAATGCAGAAGTAGCCTTTCTTAGGATGGACTGAGCAGCCCTTTTGCAGGCCCCTCAGTGTCTTACCCAAGCACAGGAGCTCCTCATCCAGCAAGGACAGGGCGTTGGTTGTGCTGCCCTGCTGAGCGGGTGCCGTTTCCACCTGGCCGGAGCAGCTGCTGCGCAGCGGCGTGAACGTCTGGGGAGGAGGAGGGAGGATGGGGATTTCAGCTGGGCCAGGGGCTGAGCTGGGGGCTGGTGTCAGGCTGCTGGGTGGCATCGGAGGTGGCGGGGTGTTGGAGACGTCCAGTCCAGCAAGGTCAATGAGGGTGTTGAGATTATTGGTGGAATTACTCCCTGCAGCAGACAGGAGAAGAGCACTACTAAGACAGAAGGCAAAAGGCTCAGAGGAAACCCCGTGTGCAGAAGAAATTAGCAGACGGGTGGTTTAGATCCTCATCTGAGCATGGCTTATGGCTCTTTGTAACAGAGAAAGGATATTTGCTGTCCAGACTATGTAAATCAACATGAAAACCTGCTGCAACCACTGCTCCTTCCCCAGTGCTTCACAATCCATGATCTCTTCAAAACCTTTTGAACTCAGATGAAGCTTTGGGAGATCCTATAGCATTATAATAAACAAAGGCTACCAGAGAGCTGGAGAGCTGAAGAAAATTCATACCATCTCAATCTTCATATTTAGAACAGTCTTGTCCCAGTAAGATGCTGCCAGGCAGCAGCACAAGTGTTTGAGTCCCAAATGGTAATTCTGCCACACTCACGTCCAGAGCTTTCAATGGTGAAGCTGAAGTGTGAAGTGGGTAACTGGCCTGAATTCACAAATGGAATTGCTGGCAAAACCAGGAAAAGAACCCCTGGTCCAGCTCCTACTCTTCAGCTCTTGTGTTTCTGATAAAATTATCTTCTTACACATTACCATTAAAAAAGAGGACAAATGTGGGGAGGAAAATGTATGAGAACTTTCAGCCACACAAACTGCTCAGATGCAGGTTTGCTACTGATGTCATCAAAGGTTTCAATAATATGGACTGAGCAATGGAGAATGCAAAGCTGCAGCACTGCTGCTCCTATCCTTAATTATTTCTCCACTGCTCAGGAGCCTTCTTGTCCCCCTCTGATTCACAAACTGTTGGCCACAAGAACCATCAACCACCTACTTCAGGAAATATCATTCAAAAGCCTTAGAATTGCAGGATTCAAAAATTAAACAATTGGCTTCCCAGGAACTCACCTTCCACTACAGACATCCCAGGGAGATCCACTTCACCATTGACCACTTGCCCCTCTATTATTTTTTTATAGGAATTTATCACACGTGATAAATTGTCACTGGCCTGAAGAATATCCCCTACAAGAGAGATAAAAATGACCTCCAAGGCTTTAGTCACTTTGTTCCCACTAATGCTGAGAGTGTTCAGTTGTCAGCTAAATAATTAGCAAGAAAAACCATGAATATTTGGCTATGAGCTCCATCACTCTGCCTGTGCCACATTTCTCTAAGCAATACCCTGACCTTTTCTAGCTCCACGCACATTGCAGTAACAAGAAAAAAATGAGCCCAAGGTTGCTCCCCACAGCAACTCCCGTCCCCTCCCAAAGCAGCAGCTGTCCCCCATTACTGCTCCCACCCTCCTGAGCCACCAACTTAACTATCCAGTCTTTGCCTGAACTGAAACGATAAGCACAAAGAGGGAAGGACTGTCCTTTATCAAAGCAGCAGGAACCCACAGTGAGGAAATGACTTTACAGCTGAATCCTTGCACTGGCAAGGAGCATAAAAGCAATTAAAAAAGGACAAGTGTAGCTTAGTTTACCCAAACTGCTGTCATTATCCTCTGTCTCACTGGCCAGCTTGAAAAGAGTCCGTCTTTTGGTTTCACACCTTTCATAGAGCTCCTGAAAGACAGTTTAGTACAAAGGGTTTCACCAGCCAGGAGCCACTGCCAGTGGCACCAGTCAGCACAGAACAACCCCCAGAACAGACCTGTCTCACTGTGCTGACTGTGCCAGTGTGGCTGCACAGCCAGGATGGCCCTCCCCACAATGCTGAGCAGCCTTACATGAGCCTGAGGCAACACAACCTGCATTCCCAACACATCTCTCAGTCCTCCCTCACATCAGCACTTATGGCCAAGTTCTAGTCCAAAAGACATTTTCCTTCCTTGTACAGTAGTCCCTAGAAGCCTGAGGAAGAGCAGAACCATGCTTCAGCAATTAGGCTTCAACTGTGCTGCAACCACTACTGAGCCTGCAACCACACAGCAGAAAGGTGGCAATAACAAAATGGTTCACAGAAACGAACCAGTTTCTTAAGCTTCTTACCACTGTTTAAAGACCTTGTTGTTAAAAATAAGTGGGTTTATTTTTTTAAATAAGATAATGTGCAACTCTTAAAGGCTCTGGGCCTACCAAGTCATCCCTTGTGGTTGTTTTGATTTTCACTAAGCTGATGTTCTCCTAAACCTGTAACACAAGCTAAAACTCTTCCTCTGAAGGGAAGGGACTCTTTTCTGCCCCATTCAGCCTTTAGTTTATTCATCCACAGTGCTGCAAGGGACAGTTACGACTTGCAATCCATCCTTATAGGATCCAGATTTACAAACTGCATCTTCTTGATTCTGCTGCACCTTTGGAGAACAGCTGCACCTCACTTCAAGCACACATGACACTGAGCTACTCCCCACCCAGTCTTTTGGTGAAAGCTACTAAAAGCATGGATATTTTCTTGCCTGCTGTTTGCAGCAACTGCTCCTGTTTCTCACCACTGCTCTCCGTTTTACTGCAGTGTTTGTAATTCTCTGCAAAACCCAAGTCTGTAAGAAAGGACTGACTCCAGGATTGCTGGGAAGCAGAAGCAGCTCAGACCCACCTTCATGAGCTCCCTGTCAGCCTCTGATGAGTCCTCTTTGCTGTAATGAACCAGCATCTCATTCAGCAGCTTCACGTTGTTGTTCACCTCCTCCAGCGTGTGCATGCGCTTTGTCACCTTCTGGATCCGAGCCTCATCCTTCAGGGTGGAAAGCACAGACAGAAAAGGGTGAGTTTCCCTCTAAAAGTTCACAGTAACACAACCACAGATATTGTCTGAAAATATGTCAAGTAATGGCTATTTAAGATTAAGCTAGAAAAAAAGCAATCAAAACCCTTCTTTGTTCGTGTGAAGCTTTATTTTATTGTCTTTTCACCACCATTTCGAAATTACAGGCAACCCCATATTTCCAAAAAGCCTCATTAAATAGACTTCAATGTATAATTACATTAACCACTAAAAAAGTTCCCAGAAGTTCCTTTCTGACCTTTTCAGAAGAGTTTTTTTTTGTTCACTTGATGCCGTTTAATAAAAGAGATGTGTTTGAAGCAAAACATTTATTAGGAATAACAAGTACAGTCTGGTGGAAAATGTACACCCATCTCTGATTGGAGATTCCAACTTAAGATGTAGGGGACAAGAGGAGCTTGAATGCCCTGGGGACAAGAGGAGTTTGAATGAAATATCTTAGTAACCTACACAACCACTACAGTCCAGAAGGTATCCTTTTATTTGCCAGAATCCCAGTGAGTCATTTCCTGGATTCCAGAGTTTGGAATGACTGCCATGGGTGGATGCAGCACAGCCCTACAAACAGGAAGGTGTTTCCATGGACTTGTTTGTGAGAAGACCCAGTCCAGTGACTCAATCCTCAGCATCCAGGGGTGGTAACACGATGCTCCCACAAAACCTTGATATGAAATCCCACCTTGAGTGATGGGAATCTCCTAAGTTCAACAAGGGACATTCAATTCCTGCCCCATCCTCCACCAGACACCAACTGTAGACATTTCTGTGACACAAACATCTTCCAGGTACAAGCTAGAGACCAAATCCTAAGCTCTCCACCATTTTAAGTCAAACTGCTTAAAACCTGGAAAGCAGATTGCTGACCTGAACCAATTCTACAGGAATTTCTTACCTCTTTTACCATGGATTTTATAAGTTTGTTGGCCTCTTGTAAATCATCTGGGTTTTTGCTTTTCAGCAGCTTGGCTAGGAGCTGAAAGACAAGAAGATGATAGTCAGGAAACAAACAAAGATACCTGAGGAAAGGGAAAGGACTCTGTATGAACAATTCAGGGGAAAAGGGATACAGCCCAGTATTACAAAGCTTACACAGCTTCCATAGTTACAGGGACTTCAGCAGGAGTCATTTAGAGTTTATTGTGAATTGCTGCATTCCTGCTTTTACACAGGACATATTCTGTGAAATCTCAGAGACTTCTGGCACTAGATAGTTATTCCTCCCATTCATTATTTTTCCTCCAGAGTGTGAAACATTCTGTGCTTTCCAGTACTTCAGCAGGATGGCACTTTAACAGGAGTAACCCCATAATGGTAACACAGACTAAGTCTTGACTGGAACTTTGGGTTAGGACAAAGCAGTGAGCCCTGCAAAAGTACAGACCCCCCAGAATAAAAGCCACATTATTATACTTTACTTCCTTATTCTAAATGTGCACTGAGTAATCACTTTTCATGGGTGATTTTGACACAAGTCTTCACTGTACCTTGGATTTCTCCTCATCATCAAACACAGGGTTCTTGGGACGAGGTGGTGGAGAAGGAATCAGTGTTCTGTCTGCAGGAATCACGGGATCAAACATGACAATCCCTGAAAGCAGAAGGGGAACCCCTGTGGGTCAGCACACACACTCACACCAGGCAGGGCACACAAGTACTGCCAGGCTGCTGTCAAAGCCAACATATCTGCCCCCTGACACTGCCACACTGTCCCAGTGAACAATACATCCAAATCCCTGAGCTGACTTTCACCTGGATGTTCTCCCAACCCCACAACATGAGCTAAAACTCTCCCTCTGAAGAGGAGGAACCATTTTCAGCCCCATTCAGCCTTTAGTTTATCCATCCACAGTGCTGCAAGGGACAGTTATCACTTGCAATCTGTGTGTCCTAATAGGACAGGTTGGTTTCCAGAGCTTTCATGGAATCTATTTTTCTAGTGGAGCTACTGAGTTTTTTTCACTGTGCCTACACAAGAAATGTGTGTCACCTGAACTAAAGGAACAGCAGCAAAGCCATTTAGTTAAAAGAACACAAAAGGCTACTTGGAAGCTCTTATTTAACTTTAATTTAGACTTGTTCAAATTATTTAATAACTACTTCCACCAAAACAAAAAAATTGAACTTAAAAAAGGCCCTTCAAACCAAAAGTATTTGCAAGGTATTTCACTAATTTAGTTAACAGAGCCAACCCAACCCTGCCCAAGGCATTTACACATAATGAAAAGCTTTTCAGAGAATTTCTCCCTTGTTCTATCTCCCCTCAGAGCTTGCCTTGACCCCATTTAATTAGAAGCTGTATATTTTGTGACACTCCTGCTCAAAGCCCAGGCTGGAGAGAATGCATGAGTGAGCAGTTACCTTGTCTCTTCAGCATGTAGTAGGCATCCTTGATTTTGGATTCCTCTGGCAATGCCACTGTCCAGCTATACAGCAATTCAATGACTTTGGACTTCACCTTCTCTGAGACTCGGTCTCCCAGGTACTAAGTGTGGGAAAAAAGATCCAAATTCTTAATATATTTTTAGAAATAAAGCTCTGTGGAAGCTCAGTGAAATACATTCAAAGGTGTACGATCCAAGTTCCAAGATGATGTAAGGTACATCTCATTAGGAGGAAAAATTGCTCCTCTAATAGATTTGAAATAACAGTGAAGAGAAGCTCTGTGATTATCTTCAGCAAAATAAAAAGCAGTTATTCTGCTGGCTCCAGGATTTTACTATTTAAAAATTACAGCAATACAGAGACCCACCCCCTCTCCCCTGTCTTATGGGAGAGAATCTGGGAATGCATTGCTGCATCAATCACGCCATAGGGAAGATTTTCAGCACATTAAACTCATCATGAATGCTGAGGGACTTAGCCTGGCACTCTTTACACGGCAAGCCAGCAGAATGAGGACTAGAACTCCATGGTGTGTTGTCAAACCTCTTATTTTAACCTCTGCATTACATTTCTCTTCCACCATCGCTGGAGTCTTGTTTTTTAAAACAACACAGCCCAAGTTTTAGAAGCCCTTGAGTTACCTGAAGGATTAGAACAGCCCAAAGACTGTATAGTGATGGCAAATGAGTACAGCTTTCTGAGAAATTTAGTAAGACATGAAAAAACCCCAAACAAGAGCTTAGCTCACAAATGTTCTTGACTATAGACTAGTAGGTGCAATGAGCCAGACAGAACACTGCAAATATTTTGGATGCTGCCTGTAGTTACAGAGGTCAAACGAAAAGCAGCTGCAGCCATGAGGCTCAGGGACTAACCTTTGGAGACACAACTTTTATTAACTCGTTTAAAAAGCGAAACTTCCCAACTTCATTATGAAATCTTCTCCCACAATTTTTCATACAAGCTTCCAGCACCTGCATTTAAGGAACAGAAATAGGGGCTGAAAGCAACACCAAAAACCTACAATAACACTCTGTGTTCTGCTTGGAGGGGAGGTGAAGGGCCCGTGTCAGTGAGATAAGTATTCCTGCTCCATGCAGACATCAATCTTCCATCTTTAGGGATGACATATCAAGACAGGCTGATGTCCCACCATCCAGGTGTATCTGGATCTGTGTTATCTCAATACTTGACCTCAACAATGAACACAAATCTTGCCTGAAGATAACAAAGGCAAGTAGCTCACACTAACCCAGAGTTGTTTCTGGACACTTTAGGGATGGAACTGTGCTCCCTCCCACCTCCCACTCCCTCCTGGAGATCAGAGGACTCAGCCCCCAGCTGACCCCAGCCCTGTGCTCCCCCTGCTCCACCCAGGTGATGCAATAGGATCCATGCCTGGATTTAAGAGGAGGGGTAAAGACTACCTACTGTCAGGGCTTGGACTGCCTCCCATTCCTGTGGTGACTGGATTTTATGAGCCAGCAGTCTCACAGCTATCTGTGGCCTGCAACAGAGCACAGCCCCATTACAAACAGAGCAGGTAAACACTACGGAGGATTTTCACACTCTCAGAAATTCTGCTGTTTAAACAAAGTGTCTTGCAAGTAAAGATTTTAAAGATGTGAAGCCCCACCAGCACTATCAGTGATAATCACATTTTACAGGCTGGCAAATGGAATAATTTTGGCCAGATGAGAATCCTGGAGCTGCAGAAGTTGACATTAGAAGCAGATTCAGAACTCCCAGTTTCCCAGTGCTCAGTCTGGATTAGCCACGCTGTCTTTCACAGGACAGGCAGCATCTTCTCTCTGTTGTACCAGCTCTTCCTTGTGATAACAGTATATTTAAAAGAAAACATTTGATGATGGAATTTCACACTTTAAACTGTGAATGTTAATTTACTAAGTCTAGAGCAGTTTGGGACACCTACCCTTCAAGTTCCTTGTTGATCTGGTCACAGAATCCAATGATGTATTCCCAGTCTTCTTGCCTGTTAGATGGGTTGGTGGCTTTATCTTTGGCAAGGGAAAGAGACCATATTAACAACCAAGAGAAGAAACAGTCACACATTTCCTAGAGAAAAGCATTTGACATCCATTGCCTGCTCTAAAAAAGGAGAAGTCCACACATGGTATGTCTCTTAAGGCAAAAGGGTGTGTCCAAGTTGAGACATCCAAACATCCAGTAAGAACCACTGCTGTCCAAAGAAAACAGGTGCCAAATCTCAAGTATTTAGAGACAGGCTATTTCATATCCTAAATGAAAGCACAGGATAAAATATTTCAGCTCACAGTTTCCTCTGCCTAAAATGCTGTCTCTTTCTAATTGGTTGTAACATTAAACTCCTTAAAGGTTAAACCCTCACACTTTCTATATATGAAATTATTTTTGAATTCCTTGGGAATTTTGCAGAAGCAAGAGCTGGAACATCAGATGTTTAATATCAGTCACTTAGCATCATCACTTGCTTTTCGAGTGCCAGCTGATTTGATTGATACCTTAGCATTTCTCCTGGGATTTATGAAGCGAAATGTATTATTATACATTGAGTTCTTCTTGCAAGTAATGAACACTGCAGTCTGCACCTGATCAGGAGCTCAGATCCTACATGCTGAAGCCAAGAGATCGACGCTTTACTGACGGGGCTATTTCAGGCTGCTGAAGGATCCTCCCTTGAGCAGCAGGACCTCACTGACTGTACTGATTGCAGAGTAGTGAGGCTATCAGCATCTCTTTGGGTTATGAATGCATCTTCTCCATGTATTTTACTTAACCCTGATGCAGCAATGAATTTACAGGAGATCAGATTCCTGCTTTAACCTAATTTTCCAGACATGATTGTTTTTCTTTCTTGTAAGGGAAGAAACAATGCATTGTACCTGTCCCTATATATCTAGGAGCTGGCATTTAAGAAACCTTCCTAGAAATTTTAGTATAATGGGAAGAGGTTTAGGAAATAAAATATTGCTTAGTCAGATAGTATAGAGTAGGATGAAGGGCAGGAAAAAAACCAGCACATATCCCTGTACTTCTGCCTCAGAGGGAAGAATAACAAAACAAACACATACTGCATTACCAAGTATCATATTTTATCATCATTAAAACATATCCTTTTACCTTTCCAGAGATAGCTAAAAGCTGTCAGGCATCTACTCCAAACCCTCCCCTTCCCAGTGCACCTCAGCCCTCCTACTGTGCCCATCCTGCAAGATTTGCTCAGGTTTTCCTGCTCACTGAATGATACTTGTAAAGCAAGTAAATTTTTCCATGGATTGCATGGTGAAATATTTCACAGATGAATCTCTGTGCCCACCGCTGACCTTCATGGGACCCTAGATAAGCAGAAGACAAGAGCCAGGGAGGAATAACTGCAAGATCACATCCTGTAGAACTCACTGAGCTACCAGGCTGGTCTTAAACTCAAGAGATTCAAGGGAGACCCAGTTTAAAAGACAACTTCTGCATAGCCAAACAACTGTTCCAAACATGTGGCACCTAACCCTTATTATCACATTTCCAACTGATGAACACCCTGGAAGCACCATGAAACCATGGATTTAGAATAATCTAAAGCCTCTTCATGCAAGTCAAACAGCACTGTGGTGGTTTGGTGCTCCAAAGCACCTCTTGTGCTCAGCAGGCCCAGAAGAAAAACACTCATTTCCTGGCTGGAATTAAGGGAATTTACTTAATAAATACAGGAGGAGCACAAACAGATAAGGACCCACAACTAACTGGACTCTGTTGGCTGCACATCCTGAAATTAGGAAAATGATGTGGTACAAACAGAAAAATGTAACCAAGATTTCCATGTTCCAAGTGTTAATTCTAAAGCTGTTCCAAATATCTCCAAAAACTTTTTGCAATGACACTGGATTATTTCATGCTCTCAAACTCATCTAAGTTTTTTCTGCAAAAGCTCTCACATGAAGACAGTGAAGTCTCAGGACAGAGTGACTGCCAAAGGGAAGTGCTGTTCCACATGAAGAAACTCCCTATTTCCAACATCCATAAAACTTCCACGTGAAACCTTGGTTCATAAAAGTTAATGAGCTTGATCTCAAGTCCTGCCCCGGCTCTGGAGATTGATGTGTTTGCATGACACAACACAACAGAGTGCATGGATACCTGTTCCCAGTCTCAGCACAGCCACACGAACTCAGCATTCCGGTGAAGTGGAATTACCTCATGTCACCTTTCCAAGACAGCCCTACAGGAAGCTGTACCACGTCTATCAAGTTGTGACTGGAAATCCTCTATTTTTATGCAGAATTTTTAAAATGTAGGCAAGGAGCTCGTCTGTGTTCCTTTATAAATATGCTTCAACCCTTATGTGAAAGGACTCACTCCAGGATGAAGAGCTGGTGCTCTGGAATATCAAGTCCTTGGCTTTTCTGTTGAAACTGCCAACCAAGGCCCATTTGGTACCAGTTACTTGCTTCCAGAGACACTTGTCCACCTGGTCCCCTCCTGAAAATCCTGTTTCACACTGGCAACCACGTGAACCTAAATTAGCAATCTGGAGACTGAAGTCTTGGCACTATCCCAGTCCTGCCACCACCTCTGCCTCAGTTTTCAGGTTTTTTTTATTGTGCTCAGGACAAACAAGGCTGCTTTGCACCCACCCTGAGCATCAGAGCCACTCAGCCCTCAGGTGCTCTGTCAGACTGAAATGCTAATGAGGCAACATTCAGATTAATAATTAGATATGAAACAAAGGAGTTTGTTTTCGAATGGCAAGTGTCAACCTTGTATGAAGAGAATCACGGAGCAGCTGGAAGGAAGAGAACCACAGACCAATAAATGGCTGGTAATGAATGCTCCTCTTTTCCTGGGTTCACTTCCCTACTGAAATGAGACAAAAGCCACCCTAACAAAGAGTTTCCCCAGGTCAGGCTTAGCCTATGATCCCCAGCCCAGGCATGTCCAGTCTAACAGTCAGACTCTGCATTCCCGGGCAGAAAAGAATGCTGAGCCAGACAAACCAAGGAAAAAATAAATTAAGATAATTATAATATTTTATCCATTTGCATCTGTTCCACAGTGGAACAGTGCCTTAGCCTGACATGAGTGGGATACAAGAAGCTTCCTTTTGGATGCAGCAGAAAAAGCAGCATCCAAGTCAAAGGCTCCGCCTGTGTTTGTACAGCTGACATTATCTCCTAACCTTCTTCTGTTTCAGCTCAGAGTAGCAGCAGAGCCTGCCAACCAGGAGGGGACAGGAAGGATCACCTTCTCTCATCCCAGCTGCCTGGAATGAGGCAGGACATGCAGATGCCAGATCGTCACAGGCTGAGGCGCAGATCTTGCTGCAGCAGCAGGACACGAGGATGATGTTACTTCATGGGTCTCTGACTCCACCTGATGCCAGAGGCAGGGCAGCAGGAGGCTGCACACCACCACAGGGAAAAAAAACATTTTCAGTAAGAAATTCTCCATCTTCCCATGGTTAGGAAGTTGGCTATGCTGCTGAGCCATTCCCTTAGAAAGGTCACAGCATGGCATGCCCTCAAGGTTGGCATTAGCCACAGCTTTGTGATGATTACAGAAAAAAAAAACCTCGGGAGGGCAGATGAAAGCCGGGAGCAGCACTAGCTCTGCCTGCCCGGCCTCACGACTCCGCCGGTAATTCCCGGACACGGAAGGCTCCGCGCTCCCTGCGATGGGAGGGGCGATACAACCACACCAGCAGCGATCACTGTAGCAGTGACCTGGCATAAAAGCATCCTCCTAAATCAGAGAGCAGCACTCAAGCCTTGAAAAATGTGTGCCCCTCTGCAATCAGGCTCGCTGCAATGCTTCTCACAGTAAGTAAGGCCTTTGCAACTCTTCCCTTTAGCCCCTTGGCCAAGGACAGATCACCTCTCCCTTAACTTCCTCAATTAAAAAAATATCCCCACACAACAAGCAGTCAGGAAGCATTCCCGGCTATACAATTCAAAATATCCTTCCTACTAGAGATATTTTCACACACAAACCGAACTGGGTGAGTCAGCTCTCCTCAGAGAAAGATTGCATGGAAGGGATGTGGGTGTTCCTTCTTGTGTCTCACTGGCTACAACAAAAGATATTGACAAATTGTGGGAGTTCAGAGAAGGAGCAAAAACGGTAAGGGGACAGAAGGGATTGAGCTAAAATGAGAAGAGCTGAAAACATCCTGCAGCCAGTAACTTGTATAACAGATCAAGACAGCATGTACATGTTTGAATTTTATATAAAAAATACCAAGAAAGAAGGAGAACTATTTAGTCTTGTTTATGGAAGAATAGCTCCAAGGGTAACAGGTTTTGCACTTTGAGGTATTTGGGGTAATGACCATCTTCTACTGTTTGCCCAGTGCCTGACTACTTGGAACTTCACTTCCTGTCATAATCAAACAAATAACTATTAAAAAAAAAGAAGAAGAAAATCTAGACAAGAGGCTATGATGTGGAAGAGGGCCTCCCAGGGACAGCAGCAGGAGCTCCTGTGTGTGGAATATACGAAAAACAATTACAATTATGACTGATTCATTCAGGAATCACATCCCTGTGCTCTGTACAGCCAGAGCCCAAATGGCACGGGCAGCACGGATAGACCCACAGGCAGAAGACACTCAGCAGGGGCTGGGCATCAACAAACAACGGGGGTTTATCTCCTCTAACCTTTAAGGTACCTTATCCTGACAAAGGATTTTGATATATTCCAGCCTGTACAGAACGGATGTCCACGACTACCCTGAAACTGCAGCCAGGCATAAAGCAGGATTTGTCTGCTTGAAAATCACAGTTGTGTAACACATTAATGTAATTCATCTGGGAACCCCCACAGTTCTGAACCTCACGAACAGCACTCAGGCTGTACACTCGGCTGGCCATAACCCAGGCAAGGGAAGAGACGGGAGGGACAGACACGAACCATGACCCTTTATGGATAAGAAAAAGCAGCAGCCTTGCAGGTGCTGAGCAAGGCGAGCTGCAGACCTGCCCGTTGCCCACACGTACCCCGGGGAATTGGTACCGGCCCCCACCCGCTGCCGCGCCCCTCACCGAGGCGGCCCCGGCTCCTCCCCCGGGACGGCGCATCCCCGGGGTGCCGAGACCCCGTGCCCGGTGTGCTGAAACTCCCCCGTGCCCGGGGGGCTGTGCCAACCCGGCCCCAAGGCGCTGTCACCCCCCGGCCTCCCCGGGACGGCCCCGGGGCTCCCGCCCAGCTGAGGGGGACAGCGGGGTCGGGCAAGCGGAGGCTGCAAGGCGGCAAAGGGAAGGGGCTGAGGGATCGGGGGGCAGCGGGGCCGGGGGTCNCGCCTGTTTTTGCCGGGTTCATATAAGCATAGCTTTATCAAGGCTGGAAGAGATCTTTGAGGTCATCCAGTCCGACCGTTCACCCAGCACTGCCACTCCAATCCCTGAACCACATCACCCAGCACCTCTTGAACAGCTCCAGGGATGGTGACTCCACTGCCTCCCTGGGCAGCCGCTTCCAATACCTGGCCACAAGAACAGTGAGAAAAGGGACAGAATCCCGCATGGAGCTGCTCGCCCCACTGCCACGTGATGCCTCTCACATCTAGCATGTCCTTCTGAGGCGTGAGACATTTGTCCACATCTGTCTGCATCCCTGTCAAGACACAGCACGGCATTGGGTCACAGCCCCGCTTCTCTTGTTCCTTGCAGGATAATGCCGGTGAGATGGAGCCGCTACAACCCCAGCTACCTGGAGCCAGAAGTGAAAAAGGAATTGTATCAGAAACCTTTAGAGGAGCTGACTAAGGAGGAAAGGGAACAAGTGGAGCTTAAGGCTGTTCGACCCATCAAAGCTGCTCCTCCCTCTGTCTCCAGTTCCGTGTTCAGCGACCCCATGATCAGGTCAGAGAAAGCAGCAGCTCCTCCTCTCTCCAAAAATGCCTGGAAGCTGTGCTGCCCTCCTCGACCTTTACCTGCTGGCTGCACATTGCCTTCTGTTACAGCACAGTATTCTGTATATATTACACAACCCTATGTTCTAGGTTAATCTTTTCCCATCAACCAGTCCATTGTCCTGCGGTGAATAGAGATAATTACAGCAGATTTGGCAACTCCCACACTTAACCATGGGACCAACACAAAGGGATGGGGGTAGGGGGCTCATTTCTGTGGGTGATAAAATCAGAATTCATATCAGATTCCATCTGATTTTGTGTTTACAGTAAATTCACCAATATGATGATGAAGAATGGAAATAAAGTGCTGGCCAGAAGCCTCATGTCTCAGGTAAGAACTCACGTTTCTTGTCAGTATTCTGTTAAAATGAGACAAAATGGACAGCTAGGATGTCAAACCCACTGGAACTGGGAATTACCAGAACTCAGGAGGTCTATCTCTGTGGTCCTGATGTGTTTCCCTCTGCCACACATTTCTCTCAGCATGATTCCTCTGATAAAGCATGATTTTTTTGATAAAATGTACATTGCCCAAGCCTTGTTAGCTCACAGACCAGGTGACAGCTTCATGGAGCACCTTCTCTTTCCATCCTTCAGTATCCCTGTGTCCTTCTGTACTGCATAAACACAGAGAATACCTTTAAAAAAAGCATAATTTTCTCTAAATATCATCTTTATAGCTGTCATGCCTTACCCTCTGTATAACTTGCCCTTGAAATCCCATTAATTACACATGACACAGCTTTGAGCCTGCTCTGACCCACAGCAAATGGTATTAACTGGTAGTCCCATCTCATCTGTTCCACCCTTGAAATCCCTTGAAATGGGAACATGTTTTGCCCAAATGTTCCCAATTAACTGCTGAATCCTTGTTACAGAAAAGCACACGGGCTCTGGAGTCCAGAATTTGCAGGGGAGGATGTTCAGTGCACAGACCCCTATTCCTGCCTCCACTTTGTCCCTGCCCTTCCCTGGCTTCTGGTCCAGTTTTGTGCTGCTTGTCCCCCTCACCCCAAATGCAATGACTGATTAAAGAGACTGAAGAGCTGGAAGAGGGTGAAGTAAAACTTGAGTTAAAGAAT
This sequence comes from Drymodes brunneopygia, assembly GCA_013400955.1. Lineage (NCBI taxonomy): Eukaryota > Metazoa > Chordata > Aves > Passeriformes > Petroicidae > Drymodes > Drymodes brunneopygia. The sequence continues at coordinate 705,559 of VZTZ01045549.1, read as the reverse complement.
TCCCAATGGGTCTTTTGCCTCTGGGGCTGGAGGACCAGCGGCTCAGGTGAAAATGGGGTGCCTGTAAAAGTGATGTAACCTCATGGAGTAGGAGAATCCATCTGCTCTGTATGTCTTCTTTCTTGCCTTTCTTTCAAGACTCTGGAGGCCATTAAGAGGAAGCAGCTGGAGAAGTACCACAAAGCTCCAGAAAATGAGAAGGAGACTATTGAATGCAACCCCTATGTCATTTTCCACCAGGCTCTCAAGAACTGCCAGCCCATCATCGGGCTCAGCAACATCACCAGAGGAGGCAAAACCTACCAGGTGAAAGGGGGGGTGGGAGCACATCTGGTTGGGAGACAATTAGCTAGGAAAGCAGATGAACTAGTTTCCACCCCATCGGCTCAAGATCTTCTCTCCTTGGAAGGAGCCACTTTGCAATCTGGAATAAAGGAGCATCTAGAAACTGTACAAAATCAGGATCCCCACCTCTGAGTACTGGGCTTCCCCTGTCACAGAATCACTAAGGTTGGAAAAGACTTCTAAGCTCAATCAAATCCAGCCATTAATTAGCAGCAGTCTCTGGTTCTCTGACTAGATGTCAGGAGAAATACACAGCAAGTATTTTCCAAAGAGACAGAGATCAGCAGCAAAAGAATTGGTAGTCCTTGGACTACCAGTCCCATCCTTTCCACTGCTTCATGTTCCTTGGGGAGAGGTCCCAAACTCCTGGGGCAGGTCAGCGTGGCAAAACGGGTCATCTGGATCCAGTGGGGTATTTAAAACACAAGCAGAACCTGTCTCTGAGTACAGGCTCTGCAACCCTTGGGGCCTGAAGGAGAGGTGAGATGTGGAGGCATTTGGATTTAGATGATCTTCAAGGTCCCTTCCAAACCAAACCAGTCTGTGATTCTATGACTTCTGTGTATTCAGTGCAGGAATGGGGTGACCATCTCCCATCTCTGATAACTCAAACCAACCTGGACCCAGCTCCCAAACAGGCCAGAATTTCCATTTTGGTAGCAGTGGCCAGTTCCCACAGACAGAGCAGGAGAACTGGCAGGGCTCAGTTGTCGGGAGTGAGTCTGGCTGCAGAGAGCAGCACAGTGAACATCTGCAGGTGCTAGCTGGTGCTGTGTGGCTGCTGGGGAGGAGCAGGTTGCTGAGAACTGCCATGGTTTAACCCTTTCCCAGGTGCCCGTCCCACTGACGGACAATCGGAAGCGCTTCCTGGCCATGAAGTGGTTGATCACCGAGTGCAGGGAGAACAAGCACCGCCGGACGATGATGCCAGAAAAGCTCTCCCAGGAACTGCTCCAGGCCTTCAACAATGAGGGGCCTGTCATCAAGAGGAAGCATGTCCTGCACAAGATGGCAGAGGCCAACCGGGCATACGCCCACTTCCGCTGGTGGTAGGGACCCTGCACGGGACACGCTGCCACAGCCTGGAGAGCACAGCCCCAGGGCTGCCAGCCTGCAAGAGGGAAAGGTGGAATATCCCTTGCAGGTAGCTTGTGATCTCACCCAGGGAAAGCTCACATGATCCCCACGAGGTTCTTTTTCTTTGTGCTTGTTTGGATGGGGGAAGGGGGAATCTGAGTTACCAGCCCCAGCAGGGATGCTCCAGTTATTTCATAATCACTTCCCTGTGAAGACAAGCCTTAGATGTTTTTCTTACAGCAATGCTAAACAAAATCATCTTTCACTTACCTGTTTCCTTTGGATCTGGAAGTCTCTCTGCTCCTCAAATCAGCAATGTTTTTGGCTGTAGAGGTAAGAGCAGAGCTGGATCTTCTTCCACAGGGATTGGTACAACACGCAATAAAAGGCCCTTTTTGATTTTTGGTTCTGGTCATCAGCAACATTGGCTGCATAGATTTGATGAGAATGTTGACAAAATAAAACCAGTTTTATGGGAAAGGTTTCCCGATTCCAGACCTTCGTCTCTGTTGCTCCAGCTACCCTGGTTGTGTAAAGCCCTGAGGCCCTAGATTGGAGCAGAAACTGAGTTATCACAGCCTTAGAGCTTCAGTCCAGAGCAACCTTTTGGTATTGCTCAGAGCTCAGCAGCTGCACAGGGAGAAAAGCAGGGCACACATTAGTGGAAAACTTTTATTAGAAAAAAATCCTTCAATAGACTATTTTATTTCCTTTCTTCCTCTCCCATTCTTATAAGAAACATATTGTAGCTGAAACTTGCAAAATTCTGAAAAAAAGTGACAGTTACTGTATAAAACCTATAAAATCTGTTCCTACGTGTGCTCAGGAACCTCTCCTGTTGCAGGTTGCCCTATGGCAGGTGTTCCTGGCTGTGGTAGAGGCTGTGTGCATGCAGGTGCAGCCAGCACGCTGGAAGGAGTCTGGGAAAAAAAGCACTTGGTTGAGCTGTTTGTGAGACCACAGTGTGTTCTTGTGACCTGTCCCAGAGAACCAGGTACAACCTGAGCTGGCAGATTTCCCTGCTGCCTCCCCACAGCTCTGCCGGCTTTGGGGTGAAGCAAAATGTTCTCAGCCTAAACTGTGCTTTCCTTAACACTCATAGAAAATGCTGGTGTGAGCTAGAAGCCTCCCGAGCCCTTTGCTGGTAGCAGCCCAATATTAAGACAAAATGAGTGGGAGAACTTGCTGGGTGAAGTGTGCCCTTCCCACCGCTCTGAACCTCCAAAGTCAGACCAGCACCAGCTGCATCTGACAGTAGGTGCAGAGAGGCTCTAGCCATTATAAATCCTATTTACAGGAAGTGCTAGAAAATTAATGTGAAAAATTCCAACTTGGTGTGAAGCTTGCTGGTGAAGGTGCTGGGCACTCCCCTTCTCTGCCTCAGGAGGTTAATCTGTCACTTCACTGTAATAATACTTCTGGGCAGCATCTGTCATCTTCCAGTCAGCAGCCCGGAACTCGATGATCTCCAGCAGCAGGAGCTGGGACAGGGAGCTGAGCCCCTCCTGCAGAAGGAAGCCATCTCGGAGGAGGGAGAAGAGCTCATCCATCCGCTGGGAATTCATCTTCTCCAGCTGCTCACCGATGCGGTGGAGCTGCAGGACCAGGCAGTCCACCTTCAGAAGGAAGAGCAGATGGCTGAGCACAAAGCAGTGGAGGATCCTCTGCACCCCCCGGGCTGTGCTTTTTACAGGTCCTTGGCAGGACAAGAGGCACATGATCAGCTCTTCCCTGCACTCACCTCCTCCTCCTTCTGCAGGCTGTCGGGCTGTGCCAGCCGGAACAGGCAGTCGTACACAGGGTTCACCAGAGCCATCATGGGCATGTTGTTCACCTGCAAGGAGAGAGGAGCATTGTCAGCCTGGGGACAGGAGGGAGTCTGCAGCTATTTAAAATAGTTATTCCCTTGCTGCTCTCCAGAGGAGAAGGGAGCAGGATTTAGTTGTGCTGTATTACTGGGATTTACATCAGAAACCAGACATTTGAGTCTCCAGGAACCAGAGGAGCTGAACAAATTATGTAATAAACATCTATTTTTAAATGTAGGCAGGTAGTCAGGAGAAATACACTTGTTCCAACAGTATTTTTCCTGCCTGCAGCTCTACTTGCATCATTTTTACATCTACTCCAAGCAAGAATTCAAAATTCACACACTGCACAAAGGCCTGAAGGCAAACTCTGTCAGCAAACCCCACAGCAACTAAACCAGTCCAATCTGGGACATCCGGGAGCAGGCAAATCGGGATTTCAAACACCAGGTTTCTTGAGGAAGTTGAGACTTTGTGACTGTTCCTGAAGACTGCCTCTCCAGGCCTGCAGGTAGCACCAGCCCTGGCAGCATCCTTGTGCTAAGAACCAGCTCTGGCTCCCATGGCCATGGGGCTCTGTACAACACCCACCCAACATGCCTGCTCTGATATCCTGAGATGCCCAGGCCCTTCTGGCATTCCAGGCAGCAGCAGCTGCTCCTGCTCCAGCTCCTCACCCTCAGGTAATCAAAGATGTTGCAGATGAAGGTGACATAGCAGATCCAGGCCTGGAGTGAGCGGGTGCGCAGCTCCTCCCTGTCCTTGTACTCCTGCTGCAGCCGGTTCAGCAGGCTCCTCCGGAAGATGCTCTGCCCAACTTGTTTGCTCTCTGCCTGTGAGCCCACAAAAGCAGGATGGAGGGATGAAACGGGTGCCAGAGAGGCAGGGGGATGCAGGACCACACAGATACCCTCCTGTGATTCCTAGAGGGCAGAAAAGCTGCAACTTGCTGCCTGTGCTGGCCCACTGCTCCTCTGGATGCTGCCACTGTATGGGGCAAGGGGCAGGAGATGAGAGATGGCCAAGGGCTCAGAGCACATGGCTGGAGCAAAGCCCTTCCTGGCCCAGCCCAGGGACAACCCATACAACAGCCCAGGTGTTTTGCTGTCCAGACATGAGCTCTCACCTGGATGATGGTGTAGCAGATGCGCCCGGCTTCCTTGCTGAACACACAGTCTTTGAGGGACTGGTCCACTATAATATTGGCCACTTTTTCCAGGTCCACGTTACTGGGGTCTGCAGAGAAGAGGAATGCTGTCAGGACCCAGCCTTCTTTGGCCCCTGATTGCTTTGGGGCACCTGGAAAGCAACGAAGGTCTGTGCAGGGCCCAGTACAGTCACATTAAATGGTGCAGAAACCGTGCATCACAGAGGAGCTCATAAAAACCTGCTGACCTTTGAGAGCTGTTTTCAGCAGCTTCTGAGTCTCAGAGTCAAAGGACTGTATTTTGTACTCTTCTTTGCCTGTTTCCCCCATGACTGGTTTCCTCTAAGGGCAAGAGTCAGGGCAATGGATGAGCTAGTGACAGTCCCTGGGGAGGAAGCACACAGAGCTCATTTGGACAGAGGCAAACCTTCACCCATTTGCCATATCCCACGTAGTGCTGGAGCACAGGCTGTTTCCTGACAGCTCCCCACCCCAAGGAAACTTCTTTTATCAGGGCACCAACTTCAGCCCTGGATTTAGCAAATCCTCATTCCCACATCTTTTAAAGCCTTGTTTCCTACCAGCTGATGATAGAACTTCAGAGCCTTTATATTTTTCTCATGTGAGAAACATGTTACAGGCAAAGCAGACCCAAAATATACCCAAAATATATGTGGCTGTATCACAGAGAAGCACACACTGCTCCCTTGGGCCTTTGAAACACTGATTCAGCTGCTTTCATACAAAAATCTGTGAAGAATCAAAATCAGCACAAAAGCATCCAATACACACTCACCAGAGCACCTCTCCTGCACTAGAGCCAGGCTCCCTCAGCTTTCAGAGCGACAGAGCAAACTCAGCAGCCAAATCCCCAACAGCAACAGCTCCCATCTCTCTCATCCCTCTGCAGTCAAGCACGGCTCTGCAGCACCAAGCGCTCCTAACTAGTCTCTAGATTGATTTTCTACTTCATGATACAGTGAAGACAGCAAGAGGGTACGCACAGCACAGAGAGGAAGGGCTTACTTTGACTCACACAGATCTGCTGGATGGAAATGCACGGCTGGCCAGACCAGCAGCACAAACAGGAGAAGGCAATCAGCCAAATGAGTTTTGCCAGCTCGTCGAAATTCCTCGGCCATTACTCACCCCTCTCTGGAAACAGGTCCCTGCCCAGATGAAAGCCCAAGAGCCTTTAGGGGCATGGGACAGGTACTGTGAGCAGTCCCCTCACACAGAGCACAACAGAAACTCAGAGCAGAGAGCAGCCCCAATGGGGGTGACCACCCGCCGACGCTGCTCTCACAGCCAAAACTCTCACCTACCCTGGGACAGGCACAGAGGCTTCTTTCCCAGGTAGATTCACAAGCAGCTGGGTGCCCTCCGTGCCATGCCTGGTTGCAAACACCTTCCTAGCCGACGTTTCCTCTCTCTGCATCAGCACTTATGCCATGCTGCACTGCCAGTGAAGAAGCCCGAGATCACCAGCAGCCCCGTGTCCCACCGGCAGCATCTCCACGCAGCAGCAACCTGGCGAGAGCTCAGTGCCTCACGCAGCGCAGCGGGAAGCGCCCGAGCCCGTCCGGCAGCGTCTGTGCCGCCACCGCCCAGCCCCTCTCCCGGAGCTTCCGTCCCACGGCTCCCTGGGATGGCCACGGCTGCTTTGAACTGCTGTGCCAAATAACCCTGCCCAGAGCAAATCACAGCGTGTGAACACCGAGCCAGCCAGGTCTCGCCTGCACTAGAGACCCTCCTGCCAGCACCACCTTATCGGAAGGGCTGGTGGCAGCGGGTGACACGGGGCACCTGTGGGTACCGACTGCTCCTCTGCCACTGGCCGCTGCTAGACGGGCCGTCCCGGGGACTGACACGGTGGGGGTCAGCACGCTCAATATGCCCGTGATCACCAGCTCAGGTGCCAGGACACCTGTGACCTGTGGAGTCACACCTGGCAGTATGGGCTGGGCAAGCCCTGGCCACTACAAGGAGAGGGAGAAGAGCAGAGAGTCTCCTCTGCCACCCCTCTGCCCCAGGGGCTCTACCAGCCCCCGGGACTCCCATCCCCGCCGAGCCGCAAGTGGAACCCCCAGGGCCGAGACGCTTTCTGCCCAGGGCAGCTGGACCACCGGAGCCCCCAGGAACCCTCGCCGCTGCCTCCCGTAGCTCCAGCCCCGCGGTGGCACATGCCCAAGGGCCACCGGAGGACGGAGGGATCCCGGGGAAAGTAGCTCCCGCGCTGCCCCGGGCAGGGCAGGGGGAGCCGGGCACAGCCCCACAGACCTGCCGGCCGCCCCCGCTGTGTCCTCCGGCCGCCGGGGCATCGCCGGCACCTCCCGGGCCCCGCGCCCTCCCGGCACGGCCCAGGTTTCCTCTTAGGTCATTTCCTCGCCCGAGCCGGGGGAGGGNGCCGGCTGCTCCTCGGGAAACTCCCGGGCTCCCCCACGCACGGCCGGCTGCCCCTCCAGACACCCTCCCGGGCACGGCCGGCTGACTCCGTCCTCCTGGGCACCCCAAGACACGGCCGGCTGCCCCCCCCGGGTGCGCCCCCCCTACGCCTCCAGGTCACGGCTGCTGCTTTTCCGATTCGCCCCCACGGCGGGTCGCGGGCAGTACTCACCCCTCTCTCCCGCTCCCCCGCGGGGCTGTCCCGGCGCTCTGCGGGTGATAACGGCGTGAATTCCGCCCTTCCCTCCGGGTCAGGGCAGGCTGCAGCCGAGTGGTATAAAAAAATGAGTGGAAAAAAAAGTCAGAAAAGGAGAGATGCACTAAACCAACGCACTGCAACAAGAGCTGAGTATGGTATAACACTTCACGTTTTTCCTCTCAAATCACAACCATTTCATAAGGGAAGACTCCAAAGGCAGTGAAGCTTTCACAGCAGAGCAGCCAGGCTGCTGAAACCAGGGAATGGCTGAGGGAACACAGAACGAACAGTTTGGGAACATTTTCTGTAGTACTGAATGGCCTGGCTGGATACAAAGCAAGCCTGAACTCAGCCACCGGGGGTGTGAGGCTCAGGATTGGCCACTACCGCTCCAAAAGCCCCTCTGCGACACAGCAGTGGGACTGGGCTGCACAAATCCCCCTTGGCTGATCCCTTTAGGTGCAGTTCTCAACAGCGATACCCAACACAGAGGGTACAGTTCTCCTGTGGCTGAGGAGTACCCACAAGCCAGCGATGGGAAGAGAAATCCAAATGGCTCCTGTTGCCCCATGCTCTGGGCCCTGATTATCCTCCCTTTCAGGCAGCAGAAGGGCCACAATGTTCCTGCCATATCCAGCATAGGCTCAAAGAGGAAAGGAATAAACCAACTGCAGCCAGAAACTGTGTAACAAAATATTTAATGTACCTTGTCTCAAAGGTAGGCACACACCATGCGTGTTGTGCTCAGATGCTTTCAGGAAACAGCAGCTGCAAAAGATCCACTCAGGCAACACAACAAAATGCCACAGTCACAGTTTCTATATCACAAGAGAAACTTAAATCCAAATTAAACACAATCCACTCCAGTCCCAATTGTAAAACACTCATTTCTTGTCAAAAATGGTGCTGCTCTGGAAAAGCATCCTGAGGGTGGGACTGTCCTAGGAACTCGGTGAGCCAGCCATCACTGCAGGGAGCAGCATGTTCCTCGCAGATCTTGTGTGTCTGAGCCCGGCTCAGCACCGTGGTGGAGCCGCGAACAACCACGGCACAACTCCTCGCCAATGCTCTGCCTGCTAAGGAGCTTTTGGACGTTCTCATGGTAAAAGGCACTACAAGAAAACAAACGCAACTGCTGAGCAGCTTGTGAGGTGAACTGCAGGCAAATCCCTAGTGATAGGATTAGCTTGGAAAGAAATCCCAATGGCCAAAATCGGCCAAGTCTCACAGCGAGGCTCACGTTGAGTCACTTCACACTGAATGGGAGTGTGCAGCTTCCAAGAGCAAATCTGTCCCAGCACATAGGAGAACAAGGTGACCAAATCTCTCTCATCTCCTGCTTCTCTAATTCTAAGAAATTTAGCTCCTAACAGCATGTGTTTTGCCAGAGCAGCATGAGAAATAAGACCTGTCCTCCTAGTGCTTCATTCAGCCTCAATGCCACAGAGAAATCAACATTCCTCTAACAGTGGTTTCCCCAGCAAAGTGCACACAAGAAATTTGAGGGACAGATGTTGCTGATCAGGGGCAAAGAAGTGATTGTTGGATGCAGCTCCTAATATTGTTGAGGTTGTCATGTCTTTCTTCCTCTCACTGGAAGTCCAGATGCCTTTATGGGCCTGTAACAGCCCAAAGGCCTCTGACCGGGGAGTCTCTTCCACAGCCTAGGCCAGACAGGCACAACTTAAACTCTGGCTTTGCCACCCGTAGGGTGGAGGCAAGCTCAGTTAATGCAGAGTGGAGGAAAAAACTACTCCAGAGAGGAAAAGCTGCTCCATACTCTCCAGTGCTGCTCTGGGGAGCAGCCAAGCTGCTCATGCCTGCATCACCCCAAGCTCCACAGCAGCCTTGAGGAACATCCAGCACCCTTGAGGAATGTCATCTTAACAGAGCACAGATCTTCCTGTTCTTTCCTACTGCTGAGTGCCCAACCAGTTTCCCCCTATTTTGTGCGGTTTAACAGCAGCTCTTTCACAAAAAAACAGCAAACAAGTCTTGCAATGTTTAGAAAGGACAGATGAGTCTCCATTTCCTAAGGAAGCCTAGGTCAGCACTGAACATTTGCTGCTCTGGCCTGTCCCTGCTAACCATGACAGCATTCCTCTCACCAGCAACAAAATACAGTAACAAAGCCAACCTGTTTGTGTCTGTTTTGAAAGGAGACATTTCTCTCCCTCAGAAGATGTCATGAGGTCGAGTTCCTTACTCCTTATGATGTCTGTCCAAGAACAACAGGTGAGCAATAAACAGAGGCTAAACATTGTTAAGAAGATTTTGAGGAATCTCAGAAGAGCCTAAATAACACAGGAAAATGCCAATAGGATTGAGGCACTTGGAGAAACTTCACACATTTTCTGCATTTTCTCCTCTAAACAAAACTGCCATTTTTAGAGTACATGCAGCTCTCTCTCCCTCTTTAAGACTCACATATGTGCTTCCTGCCTGACCCTGATACTTCTCAATGAATTTAATTTTATGCAGCTCAGTCACCTGCAGTGAAACAGCCACTTTGTACTCCAAGATCTCAAACCCACAGCAGACACAAAGTTATTCAGCCTGGGCTTGCAAGGAATTTCTTCAGATACCTCAGCCACCAGTGAAACAGCTGTTCTTTAAAAACAGCCTCTCACGATAGCTCCAGGATAAGTGAGCAATGCTGATATGCTCAAAATCGCCAGGAGAAGTTGCGTCAATGGAATGGAATTGGTCATGCTGGAATTTGGCCAGACCATTTGGGATTAATACCCTGAATACTCCAAAAGAGCTGGGAAAAGCTCTGTGTTAAACGAAGAACCATCAAACCATCCTCCAAATAACTGCAGTGCTCTGCCTTATGCACTCCTTGCAGATGACTAACGTGCTTTTGTACGGCAGAGCTGGAAACTCTGCCTTCCACACAGTCCAACCACACCCTGCTAGGCTTGAAAAAACACAGAATAAAAGAAAAGGAAGAAAGTTATTTTCCTCTTTTCCACTGTTACGTAAATCAGTTATTGCTAGGTTGCTTTGTTGGTTTTTTTAACCAGTCATAAAACCTCTGAAACTCCAGAAAAACACTCTTCCATCTCTAATTCAATCACCCCGTGTGAAACACCATGCTCAGTCAACCAATTCCCATTTGATGTTCATTCCTTTCACTTCAGCAAATCTTGTCAAAACATTTTCATCTGCTAGCACCAGTGCAGGACTGAGGTTCTGAAATGTTTTGAGGCCATTACAGAAATACTTGCTAGACACATTCAAAAGTGCCATTAAATAAATAAGGATAAAAAAAATTACTAGTTTCCACAGGACTTTCCCTTCATTATTCTAACTTACAATAGTAATTTCTTAACTCTATACAGCACTTTTTTACTCACTGCTTTGAAGCAAAGGACCCTGAAGTAAGAATTGGGTTTGTGCGTTGAAACCCCTCAGAATAGGGCTCTTTAATATGCAGGTTTGCTTATAAAAAGCATGAGACACTGCAAACCCCTATGAGATGTATGGCCGGAAAGAGAAATGGGAATTCAGGATATAATCAAGCTCACTGGAGTTAAAGGATGACCAAGTCTGGTCCAGCATGATCAGAGAAGATGCTGTGTTTAGGATGACAGAGAATGCTCAGCCAGCAAGTGGTGACCAAGAAGCAGCAGCTGGCAGCAAAGGAAAGGAAAACTGAGGGTCTGTGCACTAACGTGGCTTTACCTGACTTCACATCAGCAGGACAGAGCAACCTGTGCAACACTGAGACACAAATCTGGTGCAAACAGCAGGCACAGAGCAAAGGAATAAAGCTGTGCAGATGCAATGCTAGGCAGTGGTGTTTGGTTGCTTAAGCAGCACTAGGCTGGCCCAGGATCTCCTCTCTGGGATCCAGGCTGAGCTCAGGGATTCACCCAGTTTATTGGGTGCCTTTCCAGAGCACAGGCATTGCTAGGGAGTGGTCTGTTGGCTCCCTCTCTCCCCACTAAATGTGCACTGATATGAGAGGAGACAGAAGAAAAGTGCTCTGTTGAATGGCTTTCAGCTAAGCAGTTCAGTGTCTCCAGTAGAACTGCAGTTGCCTTCTCCTTCTTCTTGGTCCCAGGAGGTGATTCCTCACAGGCTGGGGGAGCTCTGACGTTTCCAACACACTCGTGACAGAGCAGGGCCATCAGTCTCCCCTCCTGAGGAGAACAGCAGGCAGCCACTCACATCCCTTTCAGCCTTCCTTCCTCCCCTTGCTCTCGGGGCTCTTCAGGGCACACAGAAGGCCGCAGAACAGCTCGTACCAAAAGAAGATGAGGCCGGTGGAGAAGGCAGCCTTCAGCAAGCTGGGAGAGAGGCCCTTGAAGAATCCATCTGGGCCCTCCTCTCGCATGATCTGCCTCATGCAGTCCAGGAAACCCCCGTATGTCCGTACCTGGGAGAGAAATGGCAACAAGGTCAAACAAGAAAACTTGAGGACAACTGGAAAAAAACACAAAGATCCCCAAACTATACCACAGAAACATTATCTTGACATGCAGGAGATGCCTTTCTGGATAATATTATAACTAACTGAAAGTTTCAGAGACAGTTTAGAGAGAGCAGGATAGATGAAATGTAGACATTTAGCATCAGAAATGGTTTATGCACATAATTCATTGTACGGCTGTAAAACCTCTGCGTGCAATAATAGCGTGACCTAAAATTTATGGCACAGGTTTGTGGAGTCATTATTTCAGATTGTGGAGCTGCTGTTTTTTATCCTCTTCACTGTCTAAGGGACAATTTTTGAGTTTTCTGACAGAAAGAAAACACAGCTACAGCACTTACAAGTTTCCAAATTAGCTGTCTGCATGTCGTCATGTTACACTGTGCAGTTTTAACATCTTGTGACACATCAATGCTAGGAACAAATTCTGTATATCACTGCAAGAGGAAAAGCATCCAATGCAATGGACTGAGACATCAAAATCCTATTCCAGAGTTTCTTAGGGTACAGACTGATTTCCTTCTCAGATCCAAGGAATTTTAAGGAAAAGAGAAAATTTCCACATTTCATGGAAAAAGATGAAGTTCCTTGAAAGATCTGTATTTGTCTTCAAGCAAATTTCAAGGTGGTAACAATGGTACTACATAATACCAGAGTTATTTAATTTGTTTTGAATTTCAGGCCATTCTCATACACAAGACACATGCTGAACACTTGGTGCCTATTCCTTGTGTCAAAATATTAATTGCAGAAGAGGAGCCTGACAGCCAGGTGACTCCAGCACAGAGCCAGTGTCATGCTCTGCTAAGTAATTTGGTTCTGAATCAGAAATACCAAGCTACAACTAGAAAAGTAAAGTAAATAAAAACCCCTTTGCCTGCCTGGCTCATCCCCAGCTCCAAGACACAGTTGATAGAGAGGGATGACAAGCCAGAGATCAGGTATGTTGGATAGTGTCATAAAATAAACCCAGTACATTCATGCATAAATTCACATTATTAAACGAGACCAATGCTCAGTGGGAGCTCCCAAACCAAGCATGAACTCAACAGGTACCACTGGTGGATTGCCACTGCATTCCAGTGCACTGGACTAGCTCCATATTCAGGAAAATCCACCACTTCCAACATTTCTCACCTGCCCAAAAGCTGCCCGAGCGTGCTCAAAGCCACCCACTTGCAGTCGCTTTTTGACCACATCCAAAGGGTACGTGAGGCTTTTGCTGATGACTCCTGCACAGCTGCCACAAACAAGGTTTTTAACGTTGCCTGAGAAGCAGAAAAAAGGGAAAAGCAGAAAAAAGGGAAGAAAGAGGATTAGCAGGGAATTCTGATTAAAGATCATAAGAGGTAAGTTAAAAATCACTTTTCGCAAGAAGTAAGGTAAAAAAGTCCCTTGAAGTTACATCATCTCTTCTGCACAGTTTGGGCCAAAGAATCTCAAGTTGTATTTTTCAGGCTTGCAATGTCTGTTGGAATCAGAGAACCAGCTCCTCTTGGTCTGTTAGACTAACTTATGGTTTTGCTCTGCTCAAAAACTCAATCCCATCACCAGACAACTTGATGCAAGTGGATGGAAAAGTTTTTATGCTGCCCCCGGTAAAAGCTTGGTCATTGGGAATCTTGCACCCCTGACTGCTCAGGCTGATGTATTCTGGATTGGAATGTCACAAGCTGACACTGCCTGATGATTTCAGAGGCTTCTGGGAAATGAGTTCTGTATTAGACTTTTTCCTGACATACACGAGCTCCCAGCACAAAGCCACCATCAGCCTCTGACACCTAAAATTAAATACGCAGACGTGACATTGAAAAGTCTAGTTCCTCTGCTGAAGAAGTTCCATTGAGGAACAAAGCCATGCTGCTGCTGCATCCCTGTCTCTCAAGGAGGCACAGGTATCTAGAACTGCCAAGGTGACAGGTTGTATCAGGATGAGATTCTCTTACAATGAAGCTAGAAATCAACATAAAAGCATCAAATCAAAAGCCGGTAAGCTTTAAATTAAACTACATGAATCCTCTTCCCTACAGCTGTACGGGAATCTGCAGGCAGATTTACTAAGGAAATCCAAGAGTCCTGTCCCCATAGCACTAATGAAACAGAGAAAGATTATGCCAGCACTGTCTTCCCACAGTATCAGTAATGTGACACAGCTCAAGAAAGAGCACCCTGGCCTGTGACATCTCACCTTCCCATCCACTCACTTCCATCATGGTTATTCCACAACGGGAGCTGTTTGTGAACTCCACTGTACTTAATTTGGCATTCTGTGTAGGGGTACGAATGAGAGGTGGGAAATTGAGATACTTTTCAGATGTTGCATCAAAAAACATGAAAGGACTAACAGAGCTTACATCAGTCACCCACACCAGCATTCATCCTCTTTCTCTCCCGACTGCAGCCATCCTCTTTCTCTCCCGACTGCAGCCATCACTGTCCCAAGTTCCTACCTCCATTCTTTCCTTCAGTTGGAATTACCCATTTGGAAAACTGCTGCAGGATGTTGTAGAAGAAAAACTGGAGACCAGCGTACGGGAAGATAGCAACGAGTGTGGGGGTCAAACCTCTGTAGAAAGTCCGAGGCCCTTCTGTCTGGTACATGGTCACCACTGCATGGCGAACGTTGGGGTAGATCTGGACAACAAGGAAGAGGCTGAGTGACTCTCCAGTGAACTTAAAAACAGCAAACCAAAGGTCAGGTCATTTCCCAGTAATGGGTATAAGAGTTTCCCACTGCCCAAAATACAACTGACTGTCTTCAGCACAAAGTGATGAGCAAGGTGATTTTCCACACCCTCACAGTGTTCTCTGTTAAGCCCTTGTGACTTAGAAGAAACAAGGCACAGAGCTGAGTCCTGAGACTACCTGCATCACAGACATGATTATCTTTCTTCTAACAGCTCTTAACTCCTGCAACACAATTCATAACATACAAACTGTAATTCTACTGCAGGCTAAATACAGAAATGGCTCTGATACAAATCTATCTCATTATTACGGACCTAATTAGCACAAAGACCAATTCTTGTGTAAATAAGAACATGAAGCACAGGTGAAAGGCGACTGGTTTCAAGTATCATCCCCATCATTATCGAAACATGACCCTCTGCATGTGGGAAGTTTCAAAAATGCAATATTCAACAGCCTGGGGAGTGGGTTCTATAAAAAGCCAACAGTCGAAGAAAAAATTGAGTTATCCTATTAAGGACAGTTTCTCCTTTCTGCATCACCTGTCAGGATCAGAAGCAGCAAAACACAAACAGTAAAGCTGTGTCAACAGCACGAAGGATAACTTGGCAACAGTGCAAACACTGCCCATATAACAGCACCTGCTCCTTCATTTTAACCTACATGCTGTATGTGCTTTCAAACCTCCTGTATCTTCAGACCCGTGAAGTATTGCTACTGCTACGGGTGACAGCTCCAACGTGGAATGCTAAGCCTCACCTTTGGCTCACCCTGGGCAGCAAAGCGGGTGCGCAGCGTGTCCACGGGCTGGACGGCGACCGTGGCCGTGCAGGCAGCCAGGCCCCCGCACACCAAGTGCACGAAGGAGTCGCGGGCGTTGAAGGAGGTGAAGTTGTGCACCAGCTCTGTCAGGCCCTCGAACGCCATGAACTTGCAGAAACAAACGCGCACGGGTCAGGAAGCCGATCCTTACAACTCACGCAGGTCTCCCTCTCCTCTCTCATTTCACCAAGAGCTCCACCCCCCGCTTGTTACCACCTTCTCTGTCCTTGAAAAGTCCTCCCCAACTTGCAACGTGTAACAGCTCGGGGAATGCTTGGGATACTCTGGTGTCCGACACTTCTGCTAATTCTTGCATTTAGAATAGTGAAAAACTCATTTTAATGTTCTGTGGATCCAGAAGAGTGTTTGCCATGTCATAGATACGCTGTCCTTTACCCTTTAAGCCACTGCTCCTAAAACTGTTGCTAATGTTTACCAATTAAGCATAACAATGCTATGTAAAACACCCTCATCGGCTTCATTTTTTCCTAACAAGCCCTTAGGGTGACAGCATGACCAGAAGCAAAAAACTGCCCAGGCTTGGGGCATGAACAGCTAAGCCAAGTGTCAGGAGTAGAGAGGGCTTATCAATGACACCAGATACAGACAGAGCTCAGTTTGCTCTCGCTGTGCTCCAGTCTATTCAACAAGCTCAGAAATATTAACTTAGGAATTATACACCAGCTTTATACAGCTACACAGCCTGAAGACAGACGGTCTGAGGGAGCAGAGCAGTGCCCTGTGTACACACACTGTGCCCAAGTGATGCCTGCTCCCCTCACCTGAACAGCTCCGAAGCCGACTGAAAGGAACTGAGCGGGAACATGGCCCTTCCAGAAGGCTGCCAAGCCCTCCTCCCGGAAGATGCGCTGCACAGCTTGCAGGATGCCGTGGTACTTGGCCGCGGGGTTTCTGGAGGAGAGCTGCTCGATCTGGAGCTGGAGGAAATGGGAGAAGATGTTTTCAATTTCACCCTTCAACATTGGTT
>VZTZ01045549.1:640153-689165 GCA_013400955.1 Drymodes brunneopygia | reverse complement strand
GCCCTGCGCCTGCGTGCCGCGGGGGCCGCTGGGAGATGTAGTCCTGGCAACGGCGCCCGCGGCGGCCCCGCCCGGAGTCCGCAACACGCGTGGGATGGGGCGCTCACAGAACCGCGGGATCAACGGGGCTGGACAACTCCTAAGACCATGGAGTCCAACCTGTGCTCCAACACCACCTTGTCAGCTACACCATGGCACTGAGTGTCACATCCAGTCTTTCCTTAGACAGCCCCAGGGACGGTGACACCTCCCCGGGCCACCCGTTCCAATGTCTAATCACCCTTTCCATGAAGAAATTCATCGTGATGTCCACCCTAAGCTCCCCTGGTGCAGCTTAAGGTTATGTGCTGTCACTTGTTACATGGGAGAAGAACTCCCACTCTTATCAGAGAGCTGCAGAGAGCAAAAAGGTCACGGCTGGACCTTCCCTTCTCCAGGTCAAACAACCCCGGCTCCCTCAGCCACTCCTCATCACACTTTGTGATCCATACTCTTCCCCAGCTCTGTTGCCCTTCTCTGGTCCCCTGAGCCAGGGCTGCGAGAGGGGAAGGCCAGCAGGCAGCGCACGCTGCCCTCAGCACTGCTCCAACCACCACCTCCCCCTCACATAGCCACAGAACAACAAACCTTCTCTTGTCTCGATAAAGCACCGGGGAAGCAAGATTTCCTAAGCAACCCAAGGTAGAGTAACACAACACTCAGAGCAATGTGTTGTGCTACAGCATTACAAAAAAAGCCAAGCACTTCAAGCCACACCATACTGACTTTTCCATACTGACTTCTGCCACAGAAAAACAAAGAACTAATCGTAGGAATATCCAGGCATTTCCACCTTGACATCATCAATACTTAAGCATAATAACTAAGAGCAACTGTTTAAAAACCACTCAAAACCCACATGTGGGCCTTTTCCTATTGCATGTTAAAACTGACTACAACATTCACGCTCAAAGGCACTTTCTGACTGTTGGCAAAGGCTGGGGAGAAGCTGCAGAGAGCTGCCCACACACCTTGTTAGCCTAACAGAGCCGTTCTTCTTGATGTAACAGAAGTGAGAACAACCTGCATGGCCATGATGGAGCAGAGGCAAAGCCACAACAGCCTGAGCCGGGCTGCTGTACTTAAACCAGCCCAACACCCACCTCCCCCTTTCAGCAAAAGGCTCCACAAGTGTCTGAAATACAAGCTCAGTCANACCCCCCGCTTGTTACCACCTTCTCTGTCCTTGAAAAGTCCTCCCCAACTTGCAACGTGTAACAGCTCGGGGAATGCTTGGGATACTCTGGTGTCCGACACTTCTGCTAATTCTTGCATTTAGAATAGTGAAAAACTCATTTTAATGTTCTGTGGATCCAGAAGAGTGTTTGCCATGTCATAGATACGCTGTCCTTTACCCTTTAAGCCACTGCTCCTAAAACTGTTGCTAATGTTTACCAATTAAGCATAACAATGCTATGTAAAACACCCTCATCGGCTTCATTTTTTCCTAACAAGCCCTTAGGGTGACAGCATGACCAGAAGCAAAAAACTGCCCAGGCTTGGGGCATGAACAGCTAAGCCAAGTGTCAGGAGTAGAGAGGGCTTATCAATGACACCAGATACAGACAGAGCTCAGTTTGCTCTCGCTGTGCTCCAGTCTATTCAACAAGCTCAGAAATATTAACTTAGGAATTATACACCAGCTTTATACAGCTACACAGCCTGAAGACAGACGGTCTGAGGGAGCAGAGCAGTGCCCTGTGTACACACACTGTGCCCAAGTGATGCCTGCTCCCCTCACCTGAACAGCTCCGAAGCCGACTGAAAGGAACTGAGCGGGAACATGGCCCTTCCAGAAGGCTGCCAAGCCCTCCTCCCGGAAGATGCGCTGCACAGCTTGCAGGATGCCGTGGTACTTGGCCGCGGGGTTTCTGGAGGAGAGCTGCTCGATCTGGAGCTGGAGGAAATGGGAGAAGATGTTTTCAATTTCACCCTTCAACATTGGTTCAAGCGTCCAGTTCAGGAATTCACAACCCTGTCAGCCAGCCAGTGCTAAGGGATGACATTCTGCCTCCCCACAGAATCACATTCAGATCTGACTAGGATGTTATTTATGAAGGGCTCTAAAAGAATTAAAATGTGCATGAACACAAAGATAAGCAGGAGGGATGATGGTGAAATTCAGTCAGATAGTGGAAGTCATTCACAAAAACAGAAAGAGAACAAACTGTGAGGAACACAAGATTCCATACCCACACGAGTTAAGTTGTATAAATAGAAGTGGTGGACACAAGATAGCCCTACTTCCTTGCATAACCCATACACAACGTAGGTGAGGGCTGACAGCAGATTTAATGCTCTCTGGCTGCACAAGTGACCTGTTCACGCAGGACAGGATCAGCTCTGCTCCCTCACAGGCTCTTCCATCCCTGCCCCCGGGCACGCCGCGAGTGAGGTACCTGAAAGCGGATCTTGAGGACATCCAAGGGGCTGACAAGGACCCGAGTGACCAAGCCAGATGCTGATCCTGCTGCAGCCGCTTCCGCCGTGGACACGCACTTGGCTTCGGGGTCGTAACCCACCATGCCTGCCGGCTGTCCCCAGCCTGGGTAGGGGCACGGGGGCCGCGAGACCCCTCACACCGAGCCCCCGCCCCACAGTCCCCTCACGCCAAGGCCCACAGCCCCCTCCTCACCCCACGGGACACACAGATGCCCCTCTGCGCCACTCCCTCTGCCCCGTAGCTCCCGGCCCCGCCCGTGACACCAGTGGCGGGCGGTCCGACCCGAGCCCGGTGGCACCGGGGGTGTCCGGCCCTGGGCCGCCTCCCGCCGCGCCGCCTCACCCGCCGGCGGCGGCTCCGCCCTGCGCCTGCGTGCCGCGGGGGCCGCTGGGAGATGTAGTCCTGGCAACGGCGCCCGCGGCGGCCCCGCCCGGAGTCCGCAACACGCGTGGGATGGGGCGCTCACAGAACCGCGGGATCAACGGGGCTGGACAACTCCTAAGACCATGGAGTCCAACCTGTGCTCCAACACCACCTTGTCAGCTACACCATGGCACTGAGTGTCACATCCAGTCTTTCCTTAGACAGCCCCAGGGACGGTGACACCTCCCCGGGCCACCCGTTCCAATGTCTAATCACCCTTTCCATGAAGAAATTCATCGTGATGTCCACCCTAAGCTCCCCTGGTGCAGCTTAAGGTTATGTGCTGTCACTTGTTACATGGGAGAAGAACTCCCACTCTTATCAGAGAGCTGCAGAGAGCAAAAAGGTCACGGCTGGACCTTCCCTTCTCCAGGTCAAACAACCCCGGCTCCCTCAGCCACTCCTCATCACACTTTGTGATCCATACTCTTCCCCAGCTCTGTTGCCCTTCTCTGGTCCCCTGAGCCAGGGCTGCGAGAGGGGAAGGCCAGCAGGCAGCGCACGCTGCCCTCAGCACTGCTCCAACCACCACCTCCCCCTCACATAGCCACAGAACAACAAACCTTCTCTTGTCTCGATAAAGCACCGGGGAAGCAAGATTTCCTAAGCAACCCAAGGTAGAGTAACACAACACTCAGAGCAATGTGTTGTGCTACAGCATTACAAAAAAAGCCAAGCACTTCAAGCCACACCATACTGACTTTTCCATACTGACTTCTGCCACAGAAAAACAAAGAACTAATCGTAGGAATATCCAGGCATTTCCACCTTGACATCATCAATACTTAAGCATAATAACTAAGAGCAACTGTTTAAAAACCACTCAAAACCCACATGTGGGCCTTTTCCTATTGCATGTTAAAACTGACTACAACATTCACGCTCAAAGGCACTTTCTGACTGTTGGCAAAGGCTGGGGAGAAGCTGCAGAGAGCTGCCCACACACCTTGTTAGCCTAACAGAGCCGTTCTTCTTGATGTAACAGAAGTGAGAACAACCTGCATGGCCATGATGGAGCAGAGGCAAAGCCACAACAGCCTGAGCCGGGCTGCTGTACTTAAACCAGCCCAACACCCACCTCCCCCTTTCAGCAAAAGGCTCCACAAGTGTCTGAAATACAAGCTCAGTCATAACTTGGTGAATTAATTGAAAGAACAGACAGATGCTCAAGTGAAGAATTCAATGTATATTTATTATTCACAGTTAATTACTATCTACCAAATGCTGCTGCAGAGTTAAAGGATTAAGTACATAGGCCTTTTTTTTATTTAAACACGGAAATTTTTTTTAATATATATACACACACAAGACACATGTCTGCAAGGCTGCATGATATACACCAATTCCAAAATAAGGAAACAATCAAATGGTCCAGGTGTAGAATGCCATAGATTCCTTTTCCAATCACTTTATAAAGTGGGAAGAAAGTGAGTGACAGCTAGCAAGGAGAGGGGGAGAAAGTAATACTCTACAGGGTAGCTCTCTCTTTCATTTGCTGGAAAATTAAAGTGTAAGGCAGAGTCCATCTCAGGAGTAAAACTTTTGTAACACTTAGTACAAAAAAAGGCACCCTCCAACAAAAGATTGCCCATGCTGAGGCAGGGCAGGAGGAGATCTCCGCTGCAGGTTGGGATGCGTTGGTGGGGTGAAGGGATCCAGCCAAACGGCCTCCAAGGGAAAAACAACGCAACTGAAGATTGGCACAGAGAGCACTGCGGGCTGATTGCTTTCCTTCTGTCCAATTTAATGTCACACTGCTCTGGTGAGGAGCAAAGGGCCACCAGAAATGCCCCGGGGGTGCAGGGTGGGGAGAAAAGTCACACACAGCCTGCTGTGAACGGGAGCGGGCAGGGAGCTACTTCAACAGGAACACTGACCTGAGGAGGGAGGAGAGACTGGAGAACAGGGATGCCAACTCCACTTCTCAAGAGCAACACGACTGCAAATACTGCCTATCCAGGCCGAGGAGACAGGCTGATCACATGCATCACGTAGAAACATTCACTAAGAGCGTAAAGTTTTTTTTCAAGCACTATTTCTTGAGGTTTCTCTGCATTATGAAGTTTTCCACCAAAGGAATGTAGATTTTGAAGGACATCTCAGGGCTATTATTTCTCAAATTCCCCCCTCAACCCTCCCTCCCCAAAATATTCTTCCTCATTTTCCCTGATCATAACTTTCCCCTTCCTCTTACTTCTTTTGAGGCTCCTGGTTGCAGCTCTCCACCTCTGAGCAGCCTAAGTTGCCACTTGAATGCCTTGATTTTATTTTCCTTAGAATAAGGGAAGTTGAAGTAAGACAAATCTGAAGATTAAAGCTCCATCTCCTGTTTGTAGATTTTTCTCAAGTGTCCATTGATAAAACAACACTCCTTTGCCCCCTTCCCCCGAAGTATTTATTTACACATAGGCAGAAAAAAACCCCTCTGAAAAGCTCTGGACTGTCCTTTTAACTTAAAAAATAATAAAAAAGAAAATAAGGGAAAGGCACTATGGAAAAAATTACAGAATGTGCTCAACCGTACACCTTTAAGAAAAAACAAAAAAGCTGTCAGCACAGCATTAATAGACTTCAGTTGTACGTTGGAGTTTGTCAAAGCAGCTCTGTGACTCAAAAGTAAAAAATAGAACAAAAAGCCACACAACTCTTCTCCCTTCCTCTGTTTGGAAGCTGTTGAGCTTCAGAAGAAAGTGCCAAAAGAGAAGAGACAATAAAAATTAGATTAACACCTCATCTTTCCCAGGCAAGAAATGCTGAATGTTGAAGGCAAAAGCAGAGACTGATGATTTTTGTTTTTTTTTAAAGGCAGGACTGTGGATTTGGTTCTTCTCTCATGTCCCTTCATGTCAAATGAAGACTGTTTGCAGAGAGAGAAAATATCAGCAGAGTTTCTCCCTTTTCCTTTAACTGCATGGCTAGGACTTTATATGGCATTAAAACTTCATGCACTGATGAACAGAGGAGGAGGGGGAAACAAGAAGAGTTGTGGTGGTGAGACCTTAAGTGACCTTAAAACACTCATTCGCAACAAGAGTGAATAAAAGGGGGTAACCCAGGAGCAGCTTGAGGAAATTTGTTATTTTCATTTTTTTCTCTCTCTCTCTCCTTTTTTTATTTTCCTTTTTTTTTTTTTCCTTTAGGACAAGTTTTGGTGTGTAAATTGAACTCTTCCCCCCCGCCCTTGAAGTTCCGTACTGAGGGAAGGAGGATCACCTCACGGTGAAAGGTGACTCCGGTTTTACCGCCGTGTGATTTTTAGGTCACTGGCTGCAGTTAGGCTCTGTATGTGTATTTACTGTTTCTCTGGTTTCCTTAAATAATCTCTAATATTTATCTCTAGATGTTCCGGTTCACTGGGGTCACGTAGTTGCGTGGGAACATGCCCGTCTGTCCGCGGCACGCTCCCTTCCACCAGTTGGGGTCAGAATTGTCAAGGACTTGGATAAAGTCTCCACGATGGAAGCCCAGCTCTCCTTCCTCTTGGGGATCAAAATCGAACAGGGCCTGAACGTATGTTGGTTGCTAAAAGGGGAACAAGAAACATGCATACAGTGAGAATCACCCACAACACTCCAGGCATCTGCTCCCTGGCAGGAGCTGCTCTTACACTGCAGTTTAACAATAAACATTTGGGCTGTTCCCTTTCCCTGCAAGCCAGCTCCCAACAGCTGCAACAAGGTGCTAAAACAGCAAAGGACAGACTACAGAACACCTCAGAAAAAAAGTCAAGTTTCTGTGAAAGAGCTGAAACAGAGCAGATGATTCTGATATTTTTCTAGTATTTTTCAATCTTTGTGGCCCACTGTAAATCTGAGTTCTATTGCAATACAATAGTCTGTTTACTTGTCCTGTTTTCATAATTGACAGTACAAATATTACCGATCTACACAAAGTTCCCTGCATGTTGACATTTTACACATTTTCCTTAACTCTTCTGTCACAAAACACTTTGCCTGGTCAGCAAGTCTTCCATTCTGATGGAAAAGCTAACAGCTCATTTAAAATACATTTGCATTCTTAAAATTGTGAGGCCAGGAAGGTCTCTTCATTCTTGTCCTTTTCAGCCAGCTGTTTTCTCACCCTCTGTTTTTTCCTGACCTGGTAGTGCAGAGCCAAGTGTTAAGTTCAGACAAACTGTGACAAAGTTGCCTGTGGCACCTGGACAGCTGCACCAATGCCACATCCCTTGTCTTCAGGCCAGAACCAGAATGCTGTACAAGGAAGCAAAAGGATTTACCCAGAACTGACACAACATGCAGTTACATGAAGTGTAACACTCTGATTGACCTGGGAAATGGAACAAAATAAAGAGTTGGATATACACAAGCTGCTCTGCTGGCACTTCACAACCATTTTTGGATCCTCTTCACACTGGCTAGATCCAAACCAGAGATGCTCCATATGCTGTAACCACCTCTTCAGGAAAGCCCAGTATCAAAGCCTCACTTGAAGGCTGCACTTCTGGCTATGATCAGGTATAAATCAGAACAGAATCATGGAACTTTTCTGGTTGAAGAAGTCCTCTAAGATCACAAAGTCCAACCATTACCCAGCACTTCCCTATCCTTTCTTACTGTGCCCTACAACAGGAATAAATCCATTTTTAATTCACATGAATCAGATGATCTTCCTGCAACAGAATCCATAAACATTACAAGTCAAATGTTCAAGCAGCAACAATGATTTTGCCTCAAACTCAAGGGAGACGAGGAGCACAGGTAGGTTTTGCGCAAGAATGCAGCTTATTTACCAGTAAAATTTTGACTGCAAGATCTAAAGATACACCTCCCCAGGTAAAAAAAACCAGTCAGCTTCTTTCCATCCCTATCCATTTACTCTAAAATGCCATCCCACTTCAAACTGTGGTTGCAATAGCCTGACCAGGGCACTCTACAGGGACACTTCTCTTACCTGCGGCACCTGCTCAATGTCCCGGAGAAATATTTGCTGGTTCCTGGAGACAGATGTGGATCTGTGATAATCGACCAGCTCGTTCAAAGAATTGAACTTCACCACCCAAAGGAAGTACTTGCCAGCCCCATCTCTGAGCACCTTGAAGTGCTGCACATCATTTCCAAACCTGTGCAGAAAGAAGAACACAAAAGAGCACATTATTAGCCATGGAGAACTCCCTTTGGGATCATCAGCACCGAGTTTGGAACAAAAAGGTCCTTCAGGGCACAGCGAAAGTTGTCAATCACATTGATAACATAGATGCAATCCCAAAACTGGCATCACATGTACTACTTGCTGTATGTTACATATGCCATCATCTGTGTCGCTGAAGATGGTGCAGAATCCCAAAGACAAATGCCATGGACTTCGCAGGGTCACAGTAACACAGCTGCACCCTGGTGCTTTCCACTTCACATCCCCAAACACAGGATTGCCAGTTAAACAGCACAAGCACTTTGGTTTAGCTCTTCACACCCAGCAGTTTCACAACTGACTCAAGCAACTTTCAGTCTGTGCTACTCTTGCCATGGTCCTCTGCTTCTCACAGTGCCAGTCCCTCTCTCCCACAGCACCACTGGGTATGTGTAATAATGCAATGCATAAGAACCAGTCCCCTTATAGGCAAATTCCTGGGAAAACACTGCCACAGGAAGGGTAGGATTGTGTCTTTTGGCAACCAGCATGGACCTGTGCAAAGGGCTCTCTTATGAAACAAAAGGACCTCTCTGGTCTTAAAAAAAAACCCTAAAACGAAGTGTAACAAAAAAACCCCCTCAGACCCCAAAATGTTCAAAGATGATGCTGCACACAAACCAGCAACTTCAATGCCGTATTCACCATTTTTTCCTGACAAACGATGGCATTCATTTGAAGCTATATTTCCAACGGTTTTACTCTGAATAAAGACAAACTTTGGAGAGGTCCACTGGGATTTTCCAGATGAATGGCACATTGGTATTTTTACTTCAGCCTAAAACACTGAAAACAGAATACAACTGTTCCCCCTTGGCATGCATGGCTCCTATACATCAGTGGGGAAAGCAGACACTGCCTTGAAACAGCTCCTGGGTGCTGCTTCTGCTCTGCCTTCCTCAACCTGTGAGCTTCTCACCATTTCAAATCCTACAGATCGCTGTTTAGAAAAAGGACTTTCCTAAATCATACACAGAGTAAAAATCACCCAACTGAGACATTACCACCAGATGGCAACACCAGGCAGGGCCAGCTATGCCATTGTAACTTTCTGTTTCCTAAAGGAATGCACTTTCTGCAACTGAAACTTCCATTCATGTCTAATATTCCAGCCCAGATGACTCTATCCAAGACAGAAATATAAACATCTCTAAAATCAACAGCTTTAATCCAGTTTGCTGGCATGACTCAGTGCTGCTGTACAGAAGGATAAAAATTTGGTTACAGACCAAAGATGACCAGAAAAAAAGAAACAAATCTTGTTCAGACAGATCACTGACAGCTACAGAAAACAAAGCCAGCTGAAATTGCACACGAGTCATAAAAAAGGTTGTACGGATTCTAAAGAAAATCTTGTTTATTTATGGTAGGAAAAAGGAAGATTACAGAAAATAATTTTTTAAAAAAGGCCAAAATGAACTGCTAAGGACAGATTCCTTCCCACCCCCATCCTACATCAAATTACTTCACATACCTTTTCAAGTTTCTAATACTTCTATTTGAGTGACTTCTGATCAGAGAATAACAGAATTGCTTGTGCAGGGAATCACCTAAGGATCACCTCATTCCAACCCTCCTCCCATGAGCAGGGACACCTTCCACTAGACCAGGTTGCTCCAAGCCCTGTCCAACCTGGCATTTAACATTTCCAGGGATGGGGCAGCCACATCTTCTTTGGGTAACCTGAGCCATAGCCTCACCACCCTCACAGGGAAGAATTTCTTCCTAACCCATCTGGAATGTACTTGTGAGAGTTCAAATGGACCTCTGGCTTCACAGCTCCATGTCCCAGTGCTAGTCAATGGGAATACCATCAAAGGATGTGCCAAGCAGAAAAAACCATACTTGCAAATGTATTACACAGAGGGAAGACAAAGTAATAACTTGCACTGTGGAGGAGGAATGAAGGAGGATGGGAGATTGTCCACACTGGGTGCTTTGTGGCTTTAAGAGGGAGGAATAGGATCCACAAAGAAGCCTCCAGACAGTGCCTCAGCCTGTGTGAGCCACGTGCCACCAGGTCAGTCCTGTGGCCTCACTGCAAACCAGAGTAAAGATGTTTGTTCTATTAGAGAGGGAATAAATGTCACAAGAACAACAGGAATGCTATAGGGCATCAGTGAGATTATTCCTGCTCCTCAGTGTTGACAATCACCTGCCCTTTACTCACCAGTCCAAAGGAGCAGCAGATGCCTGATTAGCACACAATTGCTCCAAAACAAAGACTTACTTGACTGAGAGGGAGAAGTCCCCAGGAGCACTCTCACTCTCCCTGATGAGGAAGGCACCATCGTGTCTCTGTTTGCCCAACATCTCCTCAGCCTTCGCTCGGGGAATCTTTCCAAAAAACCACCTGTGTGAGAAGGAAAAGAAAACAGTAGGAAAAGTTATGAATTTTAATCCTTTTATGGAAGAAACAGAAACACCACAGTTCTGGAAACAAGATCCTGTCTATGTACTGCCCCATCTTGCACGAGTGGAAAGTGCATTTTGTATCTAAATCGATTTCTTGTCTCTTTCAGATCAGGTGGTAAGATACATCTACTTCAATAGAGAGAATCAGTATCATCATCCAGCAGCTGTTTGGTCCTGCAGCCCAGAGTCCACTCTCTGAGCTATGGTCCAAGACAAGTATCATCGGTGAGGAAGCTGAAGCAGGTGCCAGCACTGCAGTTACACACAGACCAAGTGAGAAGAGTTCCTCCAAGGTCTCTCTGCTCCATTGCAGAGGAGTGCTGAGCTAGGCATGGATTCCATTCCAGAAAAGATGCTGATGACACTTGTTTCAGGAGCCTCTTGCTTTCTCCCACAGGCAGGACAATCCAGCAACTTTCACAGAAGGAGTCACATGAAGTAGCTGCCTCATGGAAACCACATCCAAAATTCTCACCAGCCACAGGCTGACCATGACACCGAGGCTGACCTTACCTCAGGCTACCAGATCGTCAGCACTGACCAACAGTCTGGTCATGGGATCCTTGCCCCCATTTACATTTGCATTTCCAGACTAATCCAAGATTAAAGGCAAAGAAGGGATGAGTGGTAGGTCACATGGCATGAGAAAAGCAGAAGCATCTTCACAACTAAAAAGCAGAGCTTTCAGCTCTGAGGAACAGATCACACAGGACAGCAGCACTTATCACACCCACACCCACGCAGATGACTGACCTTAGAGGAGAGCATTTCGTAACAAGAGCTCCACTCATACAGCCCACTGTCTGATGTAAAGGTTTTGCTGCAGCAACAAGGCAAGAGTTGCAGAATCCTTCCTGAAACAGGCATTCTTAAGAGAAGCTGGAACTCTTGTGATGTCAAAAAGTCACCAGATCTTTCTAAGGGGAAACTACCTCTAGAGCTGAAGGACTGATTACTTGATTACCAAACACACTTTACTTGCTTGAAACTCTCACTGTGTACTTTTTATCCCCTGGAATGAAAAGGAAAAGCTTCCTCCCTCAATCATGCTATTTCCAGTGAACTTCATGGCATTTTGTACGTTCTGGGTGGCTTAGCACCTGTGCTGCCTCTTGGTACCTGAGGTTGCAGACCACCATGGGAGACCCAGCTGCCCTCACTGCACTCTGATACCCTCAAAAATCAACCACCAGAAACTATTAAGTGAAACTCCTTCAGAAATCAAAGGTAGTATTTAATTTCCTGGGCTTTTGGCACTACTGTTAGAAAGACAAGGAAGTCTTGAATTTTCTCTCTGCCAAATGCTGCTTGAAGCAAGCTTTATATTATGATTTTAGATATCTTGCCATATTTCTTATTTACAAAGTGTCTTAATCCTGTTTAGTTCTCAAATAGTTCTCAATTACTCACACGTGATAAAGTCTCATCTTAAACACAAACAAGAAACAACCTCACCTTTCTCTGTAAAGTAAGAAGGAAAGTCTGAAAGAGCTTAATAGAATCCTTCCTGAAGCCTCAACAGCTTTCCTCCTAAATTTTACTGAATCACTACAAAGTAGAAGTGTACTATTCTTTTAAAAGAAATAACACTTCTGAAGTGACAATGTCAAATTACTTAAGTTTTTTCTGCCAGCTGCTTCTAAGGCACTTCAAATAGAAAGAAAATATTTCACAATTATTGAGCTTCCATGCAGTTTTATAGCTTCACTACCACATTAGCCAGAGTAAAAGAACCTGAATTAAAAAATGAAAAGAAAATCCCAGAGATGAAACAAAGTTATTTTGCAGGACTACTGTCTACTTAAGACTACAGCGGTAAAGCAGAAGTGTTGTGCACATATCTTCGCTGCAGAATGTTTGAAAAAATTAACAAACATTACAGCACATCAAAAATCACTTGTGGAGAATTAGGCAAAGTGACCACGACATTCCCACAACTTTTCTTCGTAAGGGCTAAGCCTGATAAGGCTTGACTCCAATAAAGCTCTGTAATGCAGGTGAAACTCATCCTGCCAGCACTGCAGAATCAAATGCAGGCATTGTGCTGATGCTGCACAGCCAGAGGGAGCTGCAGTGACTGTACAGCACAGGTTCTCATCGCTTCCAGCCTCCCCTCAATCGGCACTTTGGCAATTCCTTCGGCTTCACTTCGCACAATCATTTCGCTTGGCCGAGTTCCTCCATAGAAATTACAATACAGCAAAGTGAGACTTCAGCAATATCCCCAGGACAAGCTGATAACAAACACAAAGACCCGAGATAGCCTGGATCAGATCCATGGTGTATTTATTTCATCAACAGCGAAGTCTTCCCCTGCCCGCCTCGAGAGCAAGGTGTGCTGTGCCTTCACAGGATCCTCCCTGCCCAGAGCTTCCTGTAGCTCTTCTTTATCCTGCCTAATTCTGCTCAGTCTTTGCGTTGTTAACTGAGGAGGCAATTCAGATTAACCCTTCAGGTTAATCACCAGGTGAGTCTGGTCACTGAGAGGTGCCACATTTTCCTTTCAGCTTCATTTGCTGGTAGTTAGAAAGTCATCTCTAAGATTCACAAAATACAGGTAAGGAGAAACACTGCATTTAATACCAGCTGCGCAGTTGGAAGATTTAATTCCTGGATCCCAGGACAGGATTTAGAGCCATATTCAGTTGCTTTCTTTCCAAAGCCTTTTGAAAATGACTTGGTGATAGTCTGAGAAAAGGAACATTCTCTTTCTCACTGCTCAGCTGCCTGCAGTTTGCTTTTTGTATGACCTGTATGACTAGAGAGCTCTGCACTACAGCTAAGCCAACATTATGCTATAAAAACTTTTGCATAATTTCCCAGGGTTGTTAATGCAGTAGTTAAGACTCCCAGCACTGCTGACACATGGCACTGTCTCCATCCAGACGCCATCAGCCGTTTAAAACATCTTCAGATAAGATCAAATTAACTATGCTTAAAAACCACTACCAAATTCGCCCACTTGCAGGCTCAAACGTTGTTCACTTCCTTTTGATACAAAAAAGTGAAAATATGACAGCTCTATTCCTCTAAAACAAAATACCATGGAGGATCACAGAATAAATTGATCATCATAGGAGACATCACTGCAGGCTAACTCAAATACCTGGAAAATTGTCACGAGAAGGTACAAGCATCAAATCAATGTGAGAGAAATAGCAATGCGGATTTGTGATCCCCAGTGGTCTGGTGCAATCAGGGTAAACCAGACATGTTACTACAGAAAACAAGACTTTAAACAATTACAGAATTTTCTTGTGTGTCCTTGCTTCACTTCCCACTTGGCTGCCTTAAAGTATGACACCTCTTCTCCCTTCTTGGGGCCCAGTCCCTCAGAAGTTTCCTTCTGCTATTTCAAAAGAGCCCTTAGAAAAATAATTCTTGATTGCATTTAACTGCAATATCTTCATTATATGACAGTCAACACTTACATAAATCATCAGTTTTTGTGAGCAAATAAAATGCTACAGCTCCTTGTAAAAACCCTGATTACATGTTTTGCTGCTCCCTCCTAAACCTTTGAATCTGTTACCCAGAGCTTGCTGTTCTTGTTCAGATGTTGCAGGATATCAAAGGCTGGCAGAACCAAAGTTTAGCAGAAGGCAGCAGAAACACATGAACTGACACAAAGAAAATATCCAGTTACGAAATGCTGCAGTTTTCATACGCTTGGTTCATTACACCTTGAGGGAAAGGCTCGAGGTAGTTACTCAAACACAACTCTCTGGAGCAGCAGATCATGGCAACAATACTCCTGTAACAGCACTCTGAGGTCGGCCTGTTTTGTGAGGAAGGTGTTGGACCAGATGACTGTTACAGGTTCTGTCCAGCGTTAACAATTTTGTGATTCTATACTCGAGATGTGACAGACATACTACAAATTCAGCACAAAATACCCTTCCCCTTTCGCAGAGCTGTGAATGCCACCATTTCTACTCCTAGCTGCTCAGGAAGTAAAATTGAGAATCATCAGAGACACAAAAGGCTGGGGCGGTCGTAGTGGTAACTCTCTACTAAAGGTTTTTCTGCTGGTTTATGGCTGCTAACCCCAAGGTTGCTCTGTCTGACCCTAAAAAAAAAAAAGCACCAGAAAAGCCTCCCAAAACACCCTGCTATGAAGCTACTGCAAAGGGAATTAAAGCAAACACTACAGTGAGAGACACATGACTCACCAGTCATCCTTTATCTGTCCATACATTTGAGTAGATCTGGTAAAATTTTAGCAGAAAACCATCCTTCTGTTTGTGAGGATGCCCAAAGTAAGACCAAGGCAGCCTGCCCCAAAAGCCCTACTTACGGATGGGGTTTCATTTCTATGTAGTTCTTGGGAATGAAGCCATCTTTTCCATTGAGTTCTGCCTTGTACCAATTCTGGTCGCATTCTTCATTCAAAACCTGAAGGAAGGAAGCAAACAGAAATGAAGCTTGTGGTTCATTCAAGATACAAGCCAGACCAATGAAGGTATCAGGTTATTTTTCCCATTTGTGTTCAGCAGATTTTAAATTAATAAAGTTAAACACATTCAAACAGCAAACATAGATGAACAAAGTTCCTTCTTTTTATTTTTTAAGGGGATACTTTTCTTGCTGTAATTTTAAACATGAATGAAAGATCAGGAGTCACAAGAGAGGAGCCACATGAAAAGGTAGTTTTAAAAAGCACAAATTGGTATTTCAAAGCATACTTGCTCTAAAAGTTTCGATGTTTTATTTTTCATTGAATTTCTGTCAACTGGTTCGGTGCAATAGGTAAGCCTGGTGCACTGACTGAAAGCAGTCCCTCCAATATTGTATTATGTTCTGTAACTAATATCATGTTATTGTTTGAAACTACCTCTCCCCAAGATGATTTTGTGTTGGAAGTAAACACCTCAGAGAACCTGCCCCCTTCCCTTTAAGATTAAACACCACAACACCACTTTTCCTCGAGCACTTTCATTTTTCCTCAGCTTTCTCAGGAGGAGCCAACAAAAAGCATCTGAGTTAAAAAAATAAAAAAAGCCTCAAGTCATGAAAGTATCACATGATTAGCATTGCCTGAATGCAGGAAGATGAGGAAATGCAAAGAGAAAGAAACACAAATGCAGATCCAGAGATCACATACTACACACACACAGAGTTATGGTGAAGATATCCACCAAACCCCCGAACTAACTCTTTTGCTATATCATGTTTCTTTATTTCAAGGGTGGTGAGAGGAAATTAANNAAAAAAAAAAAGAGAAAGAAAGTAAAAGACATGAATTTGCAAGTGCATGTCTTATTCTTACAGTTGATGGGAGTGCTTCAGGAAATTAAACTCTAAAGATCAGTGCTTGTTGCCTTTCAAAAATATGTGACACACCAACACCCTAAATCTGCCTCAGTGCTGACTGCTATGTTTGACAGAGAAAAACCTCAAAACCTACTGAAATGAAATGTGGCAAAGGAAAGAGAGCAAAATGTGAACATCCTCAGCGAATTACAGTGGGTAATAGTTACCTGGATGTTTCTTAACTCTCAAGGGGCTGATGGGATGTACATTCCCCGGGTGCCAGCAATTCCACTGGAGAACTAGCACAGCAGCAGGGCCACATCTACAGAACTTTAGGTGAGCAAAGATACCCATTTTTATGGCCCATTTCACGATATTTTCAGCTGAAGAGGCTTTAACACTTAAAAGATCCCAAGTACTTTCATATGGATGGAAACATTCAAGCTGTGCAGTTACTACTTTGGGCTTGCATGCATTTATTTACAAGCAGTGTTCCAGCATGCACAGCAGAGTTCAGTCATTTAGCTGGGATAACCTGAGCACAGGTCATGAGCAGTTCAAGCGTGGCTCTGTTACAGGCTCTGAGGTAAGAGCTCACATATGGAGAGCTGTCCTGAATCAGCTGATGTCTGCTGGACTGCCTTGGAGCTGCAGGACAGCAATCTGGGCAGGGACTGATTCCTCCTCAGCATGAAATACAGGGAGAGACACCAGCAGGAGTTCTGGGATACTGAACAGAGACAACAGAGATCAAAGACAGGTGTGAAAAAGGGTGAATTGCGCAGAGACCAGGGAGGGCACAAGCTGAAGCCCAGATCAATAACTCAGTCATGTAAAGATTTCAGCCCACAGCTTCCACGAATCAGTAATTTGGCACTGCTCTGTACTCAAGCTGCCTTCACTAGAGTCCTGCAAAACAGAACACAACTCAAACATAACACATTTGAACATGATGTCTAATAAACCAAATCTTACACAGTGGTGTGCATTCCTTTATCAGAGATATCCCCATGAGCTTTGATAAGTTCATGTGTGCTACAGACTCATTTCATCACCATCAGAGAGCAGTTAAGGAATCTAGCAGTCTGTTGTTTTTCCAGAATGAATGGGTAAATTGTAGTTTCACCTGAAGGACACTGCCACACTTCTGGGGGTTTGGCAGTAGGTATTAAAAAATTATCAGATATTCTAATGCCCAAATGTAAATTATTTTAATGAGTTTTATCTTGCTCTGAAGATATGCTAATAGATTTAGAGGAGCCAAATCACATCGGGCTTGGGGTACTCATTAATGCCTGGCCTGAAGCCAAATGCCAGCGAGGGAGTAGTGCTAAGGGATGCATTAAAGCTTTGAGACCAGAGTAAAAAATAGCTGATTAAAGGCAGGGTAAGGTAACTGCCTACGTATCTACCAACCTGTTCAGGGGACTTTTGCTGTAGTGATGAGCCCTCCACAGCTCCTCCCTGAGCGGCTTTGTTTGCTCCCAGGACCTTTTCCTGCCTCACACCCAGGCTGACGTTATCTTCGCAGCCCGCAGCCCGTTGTCCTTTCTAGGATCATTTTAACGAGCTGTCACAGCTCCATTTACACCCTGGCAGGCAGCCAAGGATCCGTGCCCTGTGTTATGGACCGGAGAGCTCATACACACACACTCACCCTGTAAATACCCCTGGGTTCCCCTTTCTGGCTCTTCCAGAGAGAACAGAACACACTGTTTTCTTTCCAATGCTCCATGTTCCCTTATCATTTCAGCAGGAGTAATCTCCACAACACAGATCTACAAAATCATTTCTTCTGACAGTGTCAGACACCCCTGGAGCTGCTCCCAATGCTTAGCCAAGCAAAACTGACTTGTACTGAAGTGCCTTAAATTCAGGACAACTTTGCAGTCATATGCACAAGGCTGGAATTCTGGTGGTTCCTATGAAGTTATAGAGCTATTATCATGAAAACTGTAGAATAGTCCAGTAAAATTTCAGCTTTCAAAAAATTCAAAAATCATGCCACTAACATCCTTTAGAGAAATGTAACTAAAAAGTATGTCAGGAACACACATAAGAATCTTGTGCATTAATGTATCTGCCTTTGATGTTTACATCTGACATTGCTCTCTTATTTTAAATCATAAATCCACTGAAATGAAAGAACTGACTTTAAGTAATTAAACCATTTTACTGCAAAACGTTTTACGAAAAGCACGCAGTAAATCCGTCTATTCTATACCTCCAAGTGACTTCCAGATAATAAATCATATTAAAATTTATCATCTGGATATCAAAACACAGTGCCATGCCTCTAAGAAAAATAATGATTCTTAACTGAACTACAGTAAGATTTCCCTGGACTTAACAAAGCCACAAACTTTAATCTAAGTACCACATGCATCACTGGATTTTGCTTTGAATAATTCGCCAAGTACAAAATGAAAACACAGATAAATTAAGTAACAAAATGAAACTTTAAAGATTCACTGCTCCAAACTGGACAGCCTTCAAGGTCAGCAAAAAATCTGAAACACTTTTTTAGCTCAACTGTTCAAAACTGCTGCTCGTTGGGTAGGTCAAAACCTAAAGCATCTGCATCCAATCCCATGGCTGCCATAGATGCAATCAGGTCTAGGCCAGAGTGACTCTTCCTTTCACACTGGGGAGTCTGTGCCTGAGAGGAGGAAGGAGGAAGTATATTTTTATCCCCTCCATTTGAAGCCATGCTGCAATATGATGTCCTCAGCCCACAGTCAGCCCTGTTTTACAGTAAGAGTGGCTCAACTTTGCCCGGCAGTTTCCCAGTTTGATAACAGCTCTTATCAACAAAAGCCCGTCTGTTCCCATGGAAATGGAGAAGAGGCACCGGGGAAGAGTTGCACAGCAAGGCAGTTCCCGAGTTTTAGCTACAACAGTTCACACACAGCAACCACCCCCAGCCATGTTCAATTCCATACCTAGTGAATATTTCCAAGCACACCCTTGGAAATTGTACACCAGTCTCAAACCTCTCAAAATCAAACCACTTTCAGGAACACACAGGCACTAAACTGGAACATAGCAAGCAGATCTGGCTCTGCTCTCAAGCTGACACCCATATGCAAACATAAAACTAAACATAATGCCTCGAATGTTACGTGCTGTGAATTTAGCCAAATTAATCAGCATGCTTCAGTTCTAGAGAGACAAACCCCAAAAAATATATTCAGAGAGGGCTCTGAGTTTTGGCTGAAGTTCCTCTTTTCCCTGAACTCCAAGGTTTTGGGACTTGCTGTGCTAAATGAAACAAAGTGTAACACATCTGCTGCAGCAGCACCTGTTATTGCCAATGTAGTTTTTCTCCTCCACAAAGTCACACTGACAATGCCACAAACAAAGCAGTATATTAACACCATTCCCAAAGTCTAAAGAATCCAAGGAAAGCACTCACAACACTCAAACTAGGGTAGGAATTAAAATTTATTAAGTGAACAAATGTTTCAAAGGGAGCAATTCTGCAACTGAATTTCTAAGCCTGGAAATTACCTGTCCCAGGATGGAACGGCCCTTGGGAGCAGGGCTTTCACCCTCAGCAGAGGTGCTTTAATACTGCTTTTCATTTAAGAGAAAAATGACTCCTTTTCTGCTCTGAGAGTTACAAACTAGATATAAACCAGCACGTAAAAACTGCTTCAAGGAAAACTGTCTGAATTCAACAAAGCAAGTTCACCACAGCCCAATACAAAACGTTTTTGTTCTCTGCAAATTTATTGTAAATGGTACCACAGGATATTCAAATTCATCTCTTCAGAGTTTTGCAAAGGCAACCCAAGACGTGGCCTGGTCACTTGCAGCTCCTATCTCATCCTCGTACTGAACAAATAAATCCTCCTGCTTCTGGCTCTGTGTCACCAAAGTGGCTGTGAGGCAGGAATGGCATCTTAAGGAAGCCTGGGGAAATCTGCCCATCAAAATGGCATTGTGACTCAGATCACGTCAGATCAGTTTTCTTTTCTTGATTTACTCATCACACACAGTACAGTTAATTTTATCTGCAAACTTTCAATACAAAAAGATACATTGGACAAATAGGGTGACTCAAGAACATGTAACTGCTAAAGTATTTTAGGCTTTTCCTTAAATTCAATTTATCATAACACGTAGGAAATGCAAAATATCTACATTTTTCAGAACAAAGCCTAAAGTACCACGTTTGGACATGCTTTATGACTGTGCATACTCATTCTCTAGGTAGACATAAAAAGCTGTGGAAATGCTTAACAACCATTGAACAAATATTACCGAAAACAGCCAGAGAAAGACTGTTTCTTAAATTGTACTCAACTACCAAGTATTATAATATAATACCTAAATAATGGATGTAGATTGCACTATAATGCAGTAATGTGTTATGGATACAGGTTTTCATTCTCAGTCTGCCCAATTCCCATTATCACTACAGAACACTTCTTCCACCCACAGCTTTTTAAAGGCACAAGAAGAGAACAAAACACAAACTCAAAAGAAAGCAATGCAGAAAAGTGTCCCCACCACAACGAAGCCTGGGGGTCCTTCTTCCCCACACCTCAGTGGTGCTTTTGTCAGAAGCCTTATCTGAAGTGACACTGTGCTGTTTCAACACACACAGACTTTGCACATGCACACCCACAGCCTTTTACCACAACAGCCAAGCAGCTGGAAGCAGGAGTCCAGAAGAGGAAATTTTGAAGCTTTTCAAAGCAGAAGGCTGATGTCTGGGTTACCAACTGCTGTCTTCAGCTTCTTTGACAAGAAATTATGTCTAAATTATTTCCATTCATCTTGAAGGAACCTGGAAACTCCTCTGAAGTAAAATACATGACAAAGTTGAGAGATAATAAACCAACAAAGTCACAGGAATAGGCCACTCTAGGATCTAAGCTTCTCTTTCCAAACCCCAAATAATGCTGTCCTCCATATCTGCTGCACAAAACTACTCACCATCGGAGGTTTGTGCAATATAAACATTGATAGATAAATTCAAGATTACCCTAAACTTCTGAAAGGGTTGATGGGGAGAAGTAGCTGGGTAAAATTACAGGAAATGTTATTTCTAACTGCATGAGATAAAGGTAAGTTGTAACTACAATTTCATGCAATATTTCACCAGGCAAAACTCAAATCCATACGAGCACTGTCTAAAGTCCTTAAATCCACAGTTGCACTGGCTGGCAAGCACAGTAAAATCTGTTGTAACAAAGCAAACTCCAAAGAGAGGACTGGAGCAAAGAATTCACGTTCAAACTTATACAAAATCACCTTCTGTATTTTTTTGTAGGTAACACAAGAATACTTGAGATAACAATGTTAGCAGAGGCACAGCCAAGGCCTTGCCAGTCTCGTACTACCATGTCCCCTGTGGCAAAACTCTTCAATTGTGAA
Source organism: Drymodes brunneopygia (assembly GCA_013400955.1). Taxonomy (NCBI): domain Eukaryota; kingdom Metazoa; phylum Chordata; class Aves; order Passeriformes; family Petroicidae; genus Drymodes; species Drymodes brunneopygia. The sequence goes on along the minus strand of VZTZ01045549.1, from coordinate 668,059 downwards.
GAGTTATTTATTTATGATAATAGTAAAAAGAGAAGTAAAAGAAACAAACAATCTAGACAACAACTCTCTTTCCCTGTGGCTCACCTTTTTTGGTTCATGTGGCACAAAGACGGGAGAAAAAACCCCAGTATTTTAAAGTATACTGCAGTCAGCTCCAAAATGCCTAATGGGAATCCTGGAACGAGTCAATAAAGTTCAAGAAACTTTGCCACAGGTCTTGCATTCCTTCTGTGTAGGAAGCTTCCACTAGCACAAACACATGGAGGTAAAATGATAACAAATGTGTCAGTTCTGCCTCTGCTGTTGTGGTGGATAGAGAGATGTCAGCCCCAGTGACTACAGAATTCCCTTCAAATTGGTCCTCCCACTATTACCACCTGTATGGAGGTTAAGCTGTAGATACCACAAATAGCCTATTTTCACAAAGGTTGACGGAAAATCTCCCTAACAGAAAGCATGGCAGCCTGAAGCAAAAAATCAGTATTAGTGATTTTACAACTCAAACAAAAATAGCTTTACAGAGCTTGAAGTAGCTACAGCTCACATTCTAATTAGGCTTCCCACATCTCAAAGACCCCCAAGTGTTTCCGAAACAGCAGGGACTCTCAGAAGTGAGATTCATTTTATGTTCAGCAACTTTTATGGTACTTAAGTGAGCACTAATTCTGACAAACTTCATAACGTAAGGACTACTTCAACATTTGATGCTGCAAGGAATGCACGGTCTCATTCCACTGCCTGATCAAAATGGAGTGCAAACCAGTAAAAAGCTTGTTAGCACAGCCTGAGCTCCACAGCTTGGCCGGAACATGTGGAGAGTAGAATGCTCAGGGATTCACAAGAGCAGTTTCTTAAAAAAAGGAAGGGGAGTGTTGTTTTTCCCCAACAGACCAAGGGTTAGTTTACAGTGACTAAAGACCAGGACCAGCCGCCTTTTATAACGAGCTGTAGTGCTCAGGATGTTATCACGGAAACAGAAGACAAAACATCCTTCCTCAATCTCAAACCCAATACAGACCAAATTTGGAAGCCCTGAAGAGCACAGCATTTGGTCGGTTTTCTGTTGTGCAGTGAGTATTAATTCACTCAGGTACTACTAGGGATGGGCATTTTCTTGTGAATGAGTTATTCACTGAGGTTTTATTTAGCATTGCTTAATTTAGGATTAAACAGCAAAACCAGCATTGGTGAAGCACAAACTGAAGAACAGGTCACATGCTGAAGCCTAGAGAGCCCCATGCCATCCTCCTTCTTTTTTACTGAGGAAAGAAAACAGCCTTGAATTCTGAGTACAAACCTGCTCTATCTGGGAAAGGTTCAAAAACCAAAACCAGACCCCAAAACACAAGTGCATATATGCAAACGTCTACATAAAGAACAGAGCAAACATTGCCTTAAGCACCTAAATAAACCCTCAATTTTGAGAAGAAAAATTCTGAAATAAGTCTTTTTACCTACTGGTCAGAGTAAGGTCTCCTGGTTTCTATTTCTGCATCTGCTGCTAACACCAGTGCTACAAATTCCAGGCCATCTTACAAGGGCTGTTTCAAGCTGCAACTTCAAGTTTAGCAACATGGACTCCAAGCATAAAACACATCTGTTACCATGTGCTCTAGACTATTTATCCAAGTACAACCAACTACAACCTTTCAGTCCTTTAATGAAATTGTGAGGCTTTTTAAGAGCTCTTGGCACAAGCTCTGAGGGATGAAGGTTGAAAGCCACCAGCAGAAAATAATAAAAAAGAGCTATCAAACATTCCAGTGAGAGTGTTTCAAAATTGTTTTCCAGCTTAACAGAGAAACAGCAGAAATATCAGCAGTGGGCTTGTGTCAGTTTGCAAAGCATATCAAAATTATACATTTCTCACTTCCTGCACGTCTCTCATTGTACTGGCTCTGTTGAAAGCCAGGACTTGATAGTGTGTCTCAAACACAAAATGAAGAAGGTAATGAAGAACGAGCAATCATAGCATGTGCTTGTCCTTTTAGAGCTTTACAATACAAATGAAGCTGGTCACTACAGTAAAACTGAAAATACCTGGGGAAACACACATGCCCAACAGCCCATAGGTCAGACATTCCCAGCTTGCAAAATCCATTCTGGAACCCACTTTGCATAACAATTTTACTTGAATACCCAGCAGTTCCTACTTCTATTTGCATGTGTCCTACTTTGTCCTGATATCTCCCACTAAAATGCACCGTTGAAGAATTCATTTCTCACCATCTCAGAAGGAAGCAGATACTCCTGTCCCAAAGACAGGGACAATGCCTCTGATTATACAGCAGAGGCAGGACCAGAAGGCAGAGCTCCTGGATGGCTGTCCCACATGTTGCCTCTGAACACACCACAGACAGGGACCAAAACATTCACTAGAGGACAAGGGAAGGCTTGCATGAAGCACAGGATAGTGCACCACTAACAACCAGCCCTTGATCACTTCATGCTTGGTACCCCAAACCCCTACAGATATAAAATTCCCAGAATTCCTCTGTCAAGAATGAAAGAGAAAAAAAATGCTGAAATTAGGACAGTTGTCCTTTCTGTTTCAAATGAAGGGTGTTTACCAGTACCTCTGCTACACTTCACTGCCCAAGAAACCACCAAACCCAACACTCCACTCCAGTACTTTCACTCTTTATTACTGCTTTTTCTAGTACAAAAACTCAACAATTTACCTATCACTTTTAACCAGACAGGAACAGTTATTTGTGGAGTGACATCCAGCAACTGCTTCATGTAGGACATTCTCTGTTACAACCATTCTAATGCTTGCACACAACAGAGGGGCTGTGATACACATAAGTAACAGCAGGTAAAGTCCAACAGGATGTGTTAAAGGAGGCAAACTAATTATGAACACTTGGCATCCTGCAAAAATACCACACCACATCAGGCACCTTGACCCCTGTGCTGGAACAGCTGGGTGGAAGGAACAATGATTATTAGTGGGACAACCTGGACTTAATCCTTGATCAGAAATTTAGGGTATGTGGCCAGAGGGCAGTTTTGCAGCAGCCTCATGGACATCAAACTACAGCACTCCCCAGCCACAGCCTTACATGCACCTAGTGCAAGAATTATTTTACATGATGGGCAGGTACTACAGTCCTGTCTGTACAGCTCAATATCAGGTGACATCATTTTGATTTCAACCAATTTTCCACTGTAATGTTTGGGGTATTTTCAGAGGAACTGATACCAAGTGAGTTACCCCCTGTCCTGCATTGGTGCAGTTGATAATTTCTGCCTACAACTCTGACAGTTCATTGATCCTTGCTGAACATCTTTCTGTCTTCACATTTCTTCAAACCATCATGACAGGAGGTGTCACCTAAATGAGGTCACTCTCCTTGTTAAACAGACTGACAATGGCAGTGGACAGTTCAAGAAGCGTTTGGACCATGCCCTCAAGAACCTGCTGTGATTCTTGAAGTTGTCCCTTGCAGGGTCAAGAGCTGGACTCGATGATCCTTGTGGGTCCCTTCCAACTCAGGATATTCTATGACAACCAAGATTGATAATACAGGATGCACTGGTAAATCTGAGTGACTAACAACATGATATGCTTTGAAAACCTGGGAAAAGTTAAAAAGAAAAAACCTACATGCCTTGCACTGACCACCAGACAATCTGGTGAGGAGCAAGCCACATACCAATGATGCCTGCTACAAAGCACAATGAAGGAAGAAAATGTAAAGGTTGTCCAAAACCAAACTACATTTCTGAGGGAAGTACAATTGGAAATGTTATCTGCTGCATTTTAAAGCACACTAAGGAAAGACATAACCCCTTAAAGGCCTGAAAAAAAACTTACAAGAGTTCAAAGTACCAACTTTCAGTTTTTGTGTCTAAAGGAAGCAAATTAACATGAGCTGCAGCTGCTCTGTTTTTTCCAGTGAAAAAGCTACTGCAAACAAGTGAGCAAAGGGTCCTACAAATTTCCAAAGATCAAAACAGGCAGATTCCTGCTATTAACGACAGTAATGTAAGAAAGAAGGTGGGGGGTGAAAAAAGGGCTTTCAGCATAACTGGCACATATTTAAGAGACAGATAACCTTTAAATTTTTTTTTCTATATGAATGGTTTTGTTTAAACTGTTTTATTACAGTATTCAATACACACTCATTTTACACTACAGACAAGTTAACAGAGCAATAAAAACCTTAACTTTGCTTCATCTGGTTTTAAAATTTAAAAGCTTTAGGATCCCACTAGCATATATTCTTATTTAATATTGATTGCTTAATATATTATAGCATTGTAAACTTTACAGAATGTGAAACAGTCTTACTCAGCTCTTTGTCAGAAAGATTCCAGGAATGATATTTGACAACTAATTGTCTACAGGACAAAGTTTTCTAGGTTAATTATACCTGATAGGACATATTGAAAAATGTATTTGAAAAAACTATGCAACACTGCAGTTATTCTGACATTACTGAACTTTTGTGCATCTTACTGATGGTCCTCAAAATCCACAGTTAAGACACAAAAACTTATTCTACTAAACACAGACCTATAAGCCAAAATCAAGTTGATTCAAGCCTTTATTCAGGAATAAGGGCATTTGCAGGCATCTCTCAGCACAGTCAGCAATCAAACTGTTAATACTGATACTGCACAGGTCTTGACCTTGGAATTAACAACCTTTCTTGGGAATTCATACTTCTGAGCAGGAATTCCTACCCAGCTACAAACTCAGAGGTCACACTCTCCATTTGGGGTGGCTCCAAGTTTGGCAGCAGCTCTGTGAGCTGGTTTATGCAGTGGCTGCACCCTCCCACCTGCGCTCCTCAAAGTGGGAACAGGCACCTGTTTAGTTCCTCACATTGGAGAACTGATGTGCAGAAGAGTTTTGGGAGGTGCTGCATTTCTCACCTGCCTGGTTGGCTCCACAGAAAGTCTAGGACACAGCTCTGGGAGTGAACCAACAGAGGAGATGGGAAGGAAAGGAATAGGGCAGGACTGCTGGAGTGGGCACTGCCATGAAGGAAACACCCTTGGTTCCAGTTTCAAAGGACACAAAAGGCTTCTTCAAAATTCTTGCAGCAATCCACCTCAAAATGTACACATGCAAGAACAGTTCTGCTTGCTTGAAGATTTAGCAGATTAGGGGAAGAAAGGGACTAGAGCTCAAGAAGAAGCACGTGGGTAGTCCTGCTCTGGGGCAACAAAAATTCAGACCTCACTGACTGCAAGTGGGAGGAAGGGAATTGGGGAAGCAGGAGTGAGTGACTCAGCTGAGACCTAGATGTATTTGTGTCTTCTGATGACAGGTTATTTGCACAATGTTAAGATTGTTTTTTTCAAATTATATACAAGCTGGGACCTTTAATGGAGAAAGATGGAAAAGAGAGCCAGGTCAGCCATACCTTCATGTCACCCAGCCAGGTTAAGCTAATGGATCTTGGCAAGACACATCTAAAGATTTCTGCAGGACAGACAGAAAAAACTCAGACTTCACACATGAAACAGCTCTAAAGTTCAGGGACACACAAGAAACGCTGGTGGGCTCATCCATCAAGTCTCTTTTTGTGCTCTGTACTGTCAACAATGACAGCTGCTGTCCTTCTGACAAGTTCAAATCTTTACAGGTTACATCACCCACGTGCAGAGCAAAAGTCATCCCTTCCATCCTACCACACATGGCAAAACTGCACACAGGAGAAAGCAGGGCTTTATGGTGTTTGAAATGGCATGTTAGTATCAGCACACAAACTTCACACCTTTTAGACATAAAACATCAAGTGAGTGCTAACTGCAATAACCCTTCTGTAGTAACTCCACATTCAAAGTTGGACAATCATTATTTATTCATTTCTTTCACACCTAAGACTCACGTGGACTTTCCTGCCTGTCCCCGGGGCATACTCTGCAATTTGCATTTGAAAGTACAGAAGAAGGGAAAGCCCATGTTCCACTGCCCTGAGACAGCTGCCCCAAATGCCACCACCATGCAGGTCAGGCCCCAGCTGCAAAGGCTCATCACTGGCCAATGAAGCTCAAGTTGCCATTTCCCCTTAGCACCAAAGAGGTTTCACAGCCTCAGTGATCTAAGAATAGTATTTTCACTATCTATTTGAACTGCATTTTCCCCAACTTCAAAATACATCCTGACCTCCCCATCCGTGCATTTCAATCCTCATCCTTCTCAGAAGAGTGAAATAAATGGTGTTGAAATCTCATTTTGAGATGAAAAATGAAAATTACTTTTAAAAGGACCACACACGATTTTCTGAGAAATTGCTGCAAAGCAACAGTGCCAAGAGATCCTAAAGCAGGATCTGAAAACCCCTCCACAAACTACTGTCAGTCTGCCAAGAAGCCTCTTGAAATACATACCTATAAAATACATATGTTTCAATATAATGTATTTCAGAATAGTAATTATATAAAAATACATTTTCCTATTGTTGTTAGGATGGGCAACAGCAGTTGCACCTGCACCTTTGGAAAAACATAATTTAGCTTTGGCCATAAAATTTCCCAGGATTACTGATGGAGAACAAAATGATATAAATGCTTGTGGGATGGAAGGACAAAGATTTTTATTAAGCAGACTTCACACACAAAATGGAAAAGAATATCTAGTGATAGTTACACCAGAAAATAGTATTTAAACTAATCCAGAAAGCCTCATTACTTTTCTACTGTGTTATGAAAAATCATCATCCAATCTCCAGGCTATATGAGGCATTCAGATGTAAGGCTTACTGCAGCTGCCTTACACCAACAGACACCACAAATTAAATACTTGTCTCATCAATCCAGGGCTTCAAAAACTCTGTTTGCTAGAATTTTGTGCAGGAGTCTCATGGATCTTGTTTACAGAGCCAACCCCTGCCTCACGGGGACTGCAATCTATGCTCTGCTTTGCCAAGAACCAAGTTCAGGGGAGAAAATAAGAAAAGCTTTGTGTTTGCCACAGGAAGGGTTCACTGTTCACTGTTCATTTGAATTATCCCCCCCTTACAACAGAGGAGATATGATTCATATCAAGTGTTAAAGCCAACGAATTCTCAACATCTTTATTTTTCCTTCCACCCTTGACAGCTCCTCGCTGAAGTTATTACTGAGGGAGTGCCACAGCAACAGCTCTTACCTCACCATCTATTCCCCCTTCCTCTTCCACTACCCCAAATGGAACAGGCTTGCTATCACTAAGCCAGCTCATGCAATTCTTTATTCTTTGCAATTTCCTACCTCTCATTTGAAAAACAAATACTTCACTGTTATCTAAAAATATATTAAAACATTGCCAGCAACTCAGCACTTAAAGCAAAACAACTATCACCACCCAGTGTGAATGCACAATAGAAGTAGCATTTTTGGTAAGGCAAATTTTTAAAGAGTTCTTGAGAACTGAAAGAAAAATAACTCAAGTTACAAAAAGAAAGGGCTGCTTTGCCATCATGAGACTTGGCCAAAAGCACAGCCCCGGGGCAGGAATGGAGACTGCCATCCACGTCAGCTTGGGGTGGCTGATCCAAGCAGGATGGGAGTGCACACAGCACAACTACTTTATATCAAAGCAAAGACAACCTTAGCTTTCAAAAAAAAAAAGTCTATATATATGTAAACTCCCACACAAGTCCAAAAAACCAAGCCAAACCAAAAAAGCCACTGAACACAAAAAACCCCAAAACACAAAACCACAACAAAACCAAACCCCTGTCCAGTTCACAGTGCAACTCTACAAATGTCTGTGCTACCATAATACAAATGACACTCAACACAGACAGTCCTGTCTGTAAAGCTCAGACATGGCCCTAAGACACAACTCCACAAGCAGAGGTTGTGACAGAGCTAAGTTCAGCTTCTCTCAGTATTTTCTTCCATCCAGCCATTCATTCCCACCTCTTATACTCCACCCCTATGCCGTGCTGGCCCAAGTGTTTGAGGAGTTAGTCAAGACAGGACAGTGAAAGAAAAAAACAAGCACCATTTTTTCAAGGGCTCAATTTTTTCCAACTTGCTCAGTCCCAGTGAAGCTCAGTCACTTGGATGAATTCTGTATCCACAGAGCATAGGAATCACAACTAGAGGAGAAGCTCAAGTGGTCCCTGTACTGCACAAAACAATAAGGCCTGATTAGAGCCAGACACTCCAGGCAGTTGGGAGTTCCAGGCAGCAGCTTCAGTGATGTTCCAGCATTGCAGATTCTCTCAAAACCAGGTGTAACAATAAACACCACTGTACAGAAAGGCACTGTTTAGATGACCTATAAAAATGACAGACCAAACACAGGAGGAGAAGGAACTTGCTTCTTCCCATCCCAGTTTCAAAGGTCTATCACATCTTTTCCCTTTTCTCCAAATGTAGCTTCAGAATGGGAACTAGCAAATATGCTCCATGTTCAAAGATGACCAGTAGAATACTCAGAGCAATATCCAAATGCCCTTAAAAGAATTCCCTACACTATCTAATCTAGAACTCCATCAGTGTAGTACAATAAGAGCTCAATTATCCTATGAATCTGTTCAAACAGCAGTTAAAATAAAATACCAATCTTTTAAAGATAGAGAATCACATTTGCTTTTTAACTCCCACCACCAGCAGCTGTCCCTTTGCTTTCTTTTCATTTCCAGGCCTGAAGAAGCAATATCACTTGTTTCATAATTGATGCCCAAAACTGTGTAGAGAGGACAGAGCTTCCTCCTCAGGTTTCAGACAAAGAGCTCTTGTAATCTTCAAAGTCCACCTGACAATGGTTGTTCAGTAAAACATGTTAGCCCAGTGCAGAAGTTTTCTCTGTCACAGACTACAGAGTTAACCCTTTACAGTCAGTTAAAACTGAACCACTTGCCAGTAACCAGAGTGAAGCTGTAGAGAAGGAAAAAACAGGGAACTTTGTGCTCGATTTGAGTTGTCCCTTCTGCATTTTAACTGCCCAGCTACACACTTTCCAGCATTCTGCATTAACTTCTGTGTTCTTGTAAAGATGGAGACACTCCATGGAGTTTAAATTTTTGTGTGTCAAACACTGAGATAAAGCCCTGGAAAATCCCATTTTTTGGTTTCAGAAAAGCTAGTAAATAAAATAAATCTGACCTATCGGGAAGGAAGCATTTCCCGATGTTTTGAACTGTAATATCCACTACTAATTTGTTGTCATATGTGAATTGCATCCTTTGTAACTCGGAAGAGTTGATTTACCCATCATTTTAGACTGTCTATTAAGACAAAAAACCCCAACAAACCCAACCAATAAAAACCCCCAAACAACAAACCACCACCACCAAAGTGTACTACTCCAAGTAGCAAAGTCTTTGAGTGCTTTATTATTTCAGGATAAAATAAACATTTGATCTGAAGTTTGTAGAACACACCTCAATCACCTTTTTTTCACTACATTTTTTATAGCTGTGGAAGAAAGGGTTAAAGCCAGTACATTTTCAAATCTAGAGATTAAGTGTAATGAGATCAGAATAATAAGATTACCATAATCTGCCTCACACACATAGCTAGGATCAGCCCTAATCTCTTCATTTTGAGACAGATGGAAAAAGCATGAAATCAGAGGTAACAGGAGGCCAATTTCCTAGAATCAGTAGTTTTAAGGTTCACCATAGCTTTAAGTCAACATTTTGCTAGATTTGTACCTATTTAACCAATTCTAATATAACATACAGAAGGGAGAATGAGACATCTCTAAATCCATACTACATAAACAATAAGTAATACATCAATGTAATTTTAATATATTGCAGAATACTAAAGACTAATTTACTGAGACTGCAGCCAGTACCATTCCCAGATGCTTCAACTGGGAATGCAGTGAGTAAAGAGCAAACCGTTTCAAAAACAAAGATCTTAAAACTGCGCATGACCAGAGGCTGCTCATTGATTTTTCATATGGGGTGGATAAACACAAGCAGCAATTTGCATCTGTGACAAATCCAACAGAAAGCAGTCACAGGAAGGGACAGTTTTAACATTGCTATAAGACAGAGTATTAAAGAGATGCAGCATGGACCCATCCTTTAACTTTTCTTTCTGCAGGATATGAATATTGGCAGGGGGGAGAGGGGAGGTATGGAATAGCCTCAAATACACAAGAGAGGGTTATGGTGGCTGCTGTCCTCCTACCTCGGTGGAAGCTGGCCAATAAACAACAATAGGGAAACTTAAGAAAAAATAATTAAAAAGAAATAAAAAGAAGAAAAAAGAAAAGTATGTGTGGATTTTAGCACTAAACAGGATCAGGATGATGCCTTAGGATTAAGTAACACTGTTAAGGAAACAGAGGCAAGCAAGAAACCATCCATGGAATTAAAAACAGACTGGTGGCTGTAAGATAAATGGAAAATTGTTTTTCAAGCAGCTAACAGCTCCTAACTTTTACCCAGAAAAAAACCGCACCTATGCTGCAGGACAGTAAAAGCCTCAGTCTCACCAAATCAGATCCTGCAACATGATACCTTTGAGGTTCAATGTGACGATTTAGCAGCACTGTAAGACAGTTATGCAAAGACCTGAGAAAGGGGGGAAAAAGAGCCACAAGATCCAATCTCTTACTGAGCAGCTTCACCCGTCAGTTCAGACTAATTACTCCATAAGTCTCAAAGCACAGTTCCCATGCATCTGCTCTTGGCCAGTGATTTTACAACATGTCTTAATTCAGCCCACAAAAAGCCTGTTCACACTCTCCTAGCCCTCGTGATTCTGTATTGTATTATATAGACACGGCCACAATTAGGAATTTGGTCGGTCTCCACACAAAGCTCTTTATTGCCTCAGTCCTGTTTGTACATATGCAGAACTTGCTGCCCCACCTCTTATCTGCTCATTTAAAACGTTAAATTTAACTCTCCTTTGTGAAGAAGACGAGCAGATCTGCCAGAAGCACTTATCACCCATTTCGTTTTGGGACGGCTCCCTAGGGAAAGCCAGAACGGGAGACCTGATCCTGTCAGTTCTGCAGGGCTGCACCAACAATCCCATTCCCACAAAAAGAACAGCAGCGCCAATAGTGTCATTTTACCCTCTTGGCAGAAATGAATTTTTGCTATCGGAATCTTAATCCAAACCACATGTAAACAAGCCCTTGCTTAAAACAAGACACTTTCATAACTAGATTAGAAATTCAGTTATAAAGCAGCATCGACTAAAATAAAGAGAAATTAATGAAGCTTATCTTTCCCTGTACAAATCAAGGCAATTTCAGTGCATAGAGCCAACAACATTTTGGCTCAGTGTGACATAAGAGCTCAGTTTTCTACAATATAAAAACACCATTTAAGGCATTTAAACCACTAATTTACCACTGAGAAACTGCAGTGATATTTATCAGAGATTTCTCACCTGCAGAGTGATGGTTTTAATCAGTGCATTTTTTTATTAAGTTTATTTAATGTTTTTACTGACTTATGTCTAGCAACATCTTGAATTGAAGAGGAAAGGGACAGGTATTTAGTCTGGTTGATCTTTAGAGTGAGAATATTTAAAAGAAAAGAGAACTCTCCTCGTTTTCCTGTAACTGCAAAGCTGTTCCCACTTCCTTGCTGCTGGTGGGACATGCACACACAAGAGGAAGACACTTGCAAATGGTTTCTGATCCGAATGTTGAACATCATCTGACTCACTCCTGTCTCATTTGCATAGTGCAAAGCACCCCAAGAGCCTGCAAACCTGAGTGTAAGTGAACAGATCAGACCATGGGGTGGGGGGGCAGTTTGTACCACTGGCTCTAGAACACTGAACTCACAAACATTCCACAGGATGCCTCCAATCTCACCAAACAGAACCAAACAAGGAGAAAAGAGATAAAGCTTTACTGTACAACACTACATGAACACCAGTGGTTTCCCTGCTCATGTAACACTGAATGAGGGAGAAAGAAAGGATAATAAAGAGGCCATTTAAGATAAAAAGATTTTTAGGGGACTTGCTTTTAAAGGCCTGAGAGGGCACATTGCTGTTTCCTTGCATCCGTGTTTCAATGGACTGGTGCAGGTCAGGTCATCAGTCACATTCCAAAAGACACCCAACAAAAAAACCAACCTGGTTGGTTTAAAAACAACAACAACAACGCAACTAGGATTATGCTAGTGCTGCACTAATAACCCAGAGGTCAAAGACAGTTCAAACAGTCCATTCTTACAGGCTGTTCAAGCCACCTCTGGAGGTTGTTAAGAGATGCAACTCTCGTAATTTCCACCTGGCCAGGTTCTACTAAGAGAAGATTTCAAATAAACTGCTGAAAGATCTTTGTTCACCAAAGGCACAAGGAACACTGAATTCAAACTTCTGGGCCTGCAAGAAGCAAACCTTAACACCAAAAAAACCAATCATCACAGCAAACACATTAAATAAAATATATATTTAAAAACCATACAGGGAAAATGGATTTCAGTGGGTTTTGCAGTTAAATAGCCTTTCTGAAAATATATTTAACGACAACTTTGCTTCATAGGTTGTTCTGAGCAATTATTCTAACAGTTTTAAAAGCCAGTAAAATGAAACTGCACCAACTGGTTATGCTCAGTGATCTTTCTAAACCTAGTTTCCCAAACAACTGGTTTCAGTTATAAATCCTTCATTTCTTTTCCATATTTCCACAGGTCTTTGATCGTGAGGCATATAACTTGTATGTCAATATTCTTAACACTGGATCTTAAGGAATTTTATTAGGAAGATTTGGGCAATCCACTTAGCCACCATCAATCCCATCTTTTACACAAGTGCCAATATTCCAGCCTTTCCAGCATAAAGCTTCCTCAGTGCTTTCCCCAGTGACTTGTGCCTTTCACATATGCAAACCTCAGTAGGGCAAACACACCAAATTCTCCAAAAACAGAGTAGGGTTGGTGTACCAACATCTCATGTTGATCTTCAATCCATGATAACTTTCACAAGAAATGTATGATTGTTTTCAGGCTGCTACAGGATAATGAACTATTATATCCCAGAAATCTTTTAATGACATTTAAGTTTAGCCTATTTTTGGGTCACAACAAGCCTGAGTCAAAAAGTCATGATTCATTCCAACGTTAATCCATTTTTCTTTCTTCTCCAAACTCATCATTAAATGAAGGTTCAATTAGTGGAGAACCAATAGGATACAGAATGAAACACTCACAATTCTGTATTCGTAAGACTGAATAACAAATTCTGGAGTCACAGTGGCCTCAATTTAACCATAAAAAGCTCAACAATTTCTGGCCAAACAGGAAAGGTTACCCTTTTTTTCAAAGAGAAAAGAAAAACACCCTCCCACTGGAGCCTGTAAAAATACACACTCCTCAGGAGACTGAAAAAAGAACATGCTTTGATAACTGCTGATGGAGAGAGGAGCAGGAGAGAAGGCCATCTGAACCATAGACATGGAATCAGAGGGCAAAGGATAAGGATCAATTCCTTTAAAACAACACAAGCTATCAGAACTAAATGGCCTTTGTCTAAGCCCAAAAGGAAATGCCACAACTCATTGTGAACGGCAAAAGTGGAAAAACACCAATAATCTCCTCTTTAGGAAAGGAGGAGGAAAGATGACACTGTCTAGCAAGAACCACGTGTGCCAGAGCTGCTGATGGTCTGTGACATCCACTCATGCCAAAAAACTGTTCCTACTCTGACTTCAATTGGGAAAGTACAAAGCCCAAGAACTCCAAAGCAAATTTAACTTTCATTCTACCTCAGAAAAAGCCCAAAATCACAGCTGTGGGTGCTTACTGAAAGTAAACTGCTGAATTACACACTGCAAGGGAGGGGAAAGGGGAAAATTAGAAGAATAAAAAAAAAAAAAAAAAAAAAGAGGGGGCAACATCTGCACATCAAAGTGATGATTTAAAAAATCCCCTTGAGTAATGAAGTTCCTCTTTCACTTCAGAACTAATAAAATAGCATTTGTTCATGTCCAATTCTCTCCATAAAAGGAAAATAAAGTATTTAAATGCCACTTACTCACACAAAGTTGAAGTAGAACTTTGTATCATTAACAGACTGAGCCCACACTAGTCTCTTGTAGCTCACTATCCCATGGATTAAGCAAAGAAACAGTTGCCCAGAGGTACTCAGGGTCAGGAAGAAAACCGATATTCTACAACAGGAATAATTTTTTTAAACTTAAAAAGAGACCCTACTTGTAATATCTCAGAGGAACAGAAAATATGAAAGTGATAAACACTGCCTTTTTTTTTTTTTTTTCCTTAATATATAACATACTATTAGAAACACCAGCTATGTCTACAATACAAGTCTATTACTGCTCTCTTAGCTTGTGGGCAAAAATGAAGAAATCCAAGAGTCTCCTTATATGAATAATGCAGAAATGCAGATAGGAAATGCCAAAAGCAGTAGCTTGCTCCAGAATATTAAAGTCAAGACAGCTGAGGCACAAAATTCTTTATGGAAAAGATCAGCGATAACAAAAACCATCTCCTAATTAGTGTCTCAAATTAGAAGAATTGTTCCAGGTCAAGAACAAATTAAAACAAGAATAGAACTCGTTCTGGCTCCGTTGCAGTAACCTGGAAGGGATATCACAATGCAGGTCACTGACACCCCAGGGTGCATTATTTGACCACAGACTAATTTTAAGCTTCCAAGTACATTATAGCAGCACAGTATCTCCATTGTAAGTCTCAATAAAAGCTAAGGCATTAAAATTCTCCGTTACTGGGAGATTCCAATCAATGTCTTGGCCACAAAAAACTCCCCCCAGGGCCCTGACAAGGGGTCAATCATTCCTACACAACAAAATAGGATTTTCAGACGATGCATTAGTGTGGATGCATCCAAAAACATTCACAAAGTGGAGTTCTGGGAAGACCTCCATATGCGGAAGCCAACTCAGGGATGTACTCACCAACCAGGACCAAGCCTTATCTAAAGATTTTAAAATACATATGATGAGATGACAGATGCTGGCTGGTCCCAGCTGCTTTGCAGCAATATTGCCAGTCCACAGCCATAAAAACCTCCCTGAAAGTACAGAAAAGATCCAATTAAGTTGACTCAGGCAGTTGTTTGGAGGCTGGGCTCCTCTGGCAAAGCTATAAAAGCAAAAAGCAATCTTGACCTCAGACCCCCACTTAATCAGTGGCAGGAGAGAGCAAAAATATAACTCCGTATAGAGGGCAGATGAATCACCCATTGTGATAAACTGCAATAGTCACAAGGCTTTTCTAGGGTTTGAGCTGCTTCATGTAAAAACCCAGCAACTCACACTTCTGGCCAGTCGTCCCTACAAATGTGCTCATTAACAACACAAGAACCCCACCCTTGGTGGTTAAAAAGGAAACCAAAGGGTCAGTGTCTACAGCAGAGTGAGGCTGTGCCACAGGACCCCAGGCTGCAGATTCAGTAGAGATCCAAGAAAGTAACACAGGGGTGAACTGGCAAAGTTCATCAACAGAGTGATGAAATGTACTCAAACCTTAAAATTCATCAGTTACACTGATAACTTTTAATATTAAAAGGTCAAGTGGTAAATGTCAGATTAAATAAAATATGTAAAATAACACGTGTGAGGAAAAACACAACCAAAAACACCAAAGAAATGTAAATGTATGAAGCTAAGAGTTTTTAACTTTTACTCCTCAGCAATTATAACACAATCA
The DNA here is from genome assembly GCA_013400955.1 of Drymodes brunneopygia. Taxonomy (NCBI): domain Eukaryota; kingdom Metazoa; phylum Chordata; class Aves; order Passeriformes; family Petroicidae; genus Drymodes; species Drymodes brunneopygia. The sequence continues at coordinate 652,490 of VZTZ01045549.1, read as the reverse complement.
AGGGGGCAGCAATCTGAAAATAAATTAGAAACATTACCTGTTTCTCTTAAGAATGAAACAAAACAAGTATTTTGACACAAAATTCGTGTCAGCCCCTCCATACTCTGAGTACTTACATTTAGCATTTTTGGAGATGGGTTAAAATGAACTAAAAGAGTTGCAAAAAGAGCCAAGATAAAACAAATTATGGAATAGGTTTTGGACTGTAAGAGATCAGACTCTCTCAATTTCCTTCTCAGAAAAAAAAGGAACAAAGACAAGAAGATTCTCCCCATGAGAAGTACAGGGGAGATGTTTTTCCTATTGTCTCTTGCAAAGGGAGGGGGAGAGAAGAGGAAAAGAAAAAAATCAGTAAAACTCTCAGGTAGCATGTTTCAAAGTAAGCAAGTGACTTTATTCCACACAGTACAGGTTTCATGCTGTACAGATGGACTCAAAATGGGTTTAGAAGGATGCACAGAAGGTGTGGCCATCAATACCCAGGCACAGCCTTCAGCTGAGTGAGTCACTCCGGCCTGACTGAAGGAAGCCAACACCTTACACAAAGGGGAAGATGATGTCCAGGGCTAAATATCTGATCAATACATTCAGCACTGCAAGGGTCCATCTAGCCCAGTCTACAATAGCAAATATTCAGAGTACAGAGGAAAAAATTATGTGTAAAGAAGTTTTCTATTACTTTTAATTGTGAAAATTGCATAATTCACTTCAGACAGGAACTGCTCCCAGAATACTGCAAGGAGTAGAATTTACTTCCATAGAAGAAAGTTTAAAGCATAATCCATTATAAAGGTACAATAAACTGAGTATTACCTGTGGCAGCCAACACTGAGTGGGAGAAAGCTGATTAATACAGGTAGCTGGCAGCACAGTAGAAGGGCACGTGAAAGGTCAGCTCAAATCTGTCTGTGGGGGCTGAAAAACTTTGGCAAATCTAAGCATATCCCAGGAGTGATACTTGATTCCTGCCATTAGCACATGAGAGTTAGTTTTCACCTATTTGGATGATGGCCTCTCGCTCCCAGTTAGTAAACCCCGTTAAGAACCATGAGCGAGGGAAAACAGGCGCTTTTAGAAGTTTTTTATTAGGTATGGCCAGACGCCTCAGCTTCAAGTGCAATTCTGAGCAAGAAAATCTAAATCCAGTTAGAGTCGAAGCAAACTTAGAAGACTGTATAACAGTATTTTCTTTGTGAGGACTTTATATTAGGGACCCCCAAAGGGTTCAGAAAAATACCCTTGGGGGGTAAGTTCAGCCACTTCCACAGAATTTCAAACTACAGCATACCTGAGTCACCCACAAATCGTTTTCAGCAGCTGACCAGCCTGTAGAGCAGCTCTTTTATCAACATATTGCCCTATGTTTAATAACTTCAGCCTTTTTTGGAAAGTTAAAAATAATGTTTTCTTCTCAACAAACAAGCTTTAGGGGGAATTTATTACTCATCATGGAAATAGAATCAACAGTGCCTCTAATCTTACTGCGACATCATGCAGGTGTTTGCTATCCAAACAGAGACAGGTGGACTGAAACACAAACTTTTCAAAGGAAAGAGAGCTCAACAAAGTTTATAGAAACGCTGGAAGCCTTCTTACTTAGGCCCTTCCTTTTTACATTACCTAAAGAGAGCAAAGGTAACAGTTTGCAAGAATTCCAGACACAACAAGCTGTAATGGGAAGGGTGGAAGTCAGGAAGTGTGGGGTCAACTATAATCACTTTGGTTATCTTTATTTTTTGTGAGCCTGCAGAGAAAGTTTTTAGTTTCAATCTGAATTTTTCTAGGTAGGAAGGTTGGACTGATGATCTTAGGGGTCTTTTCCAACCTAGGCAATTCAATGATTTTAGGGAGAGTCACAAGAGTCTTCAGGTGCCCATCCTAGCAGAGGGCAAGGGACACTCTTAACCTTGCAGGCAATTTTCAGAGAAGAAAAATGAGGAATGTATCTCTTCTTAGTAAAGTGTAAGGAAGTGCCAAGACTGCTTGATGCCGGAAGAAAGTTTAAACACCCTGGCACAAACAGTCAAAACAGACAAATTCACCTAGTTTTTGACAAACTATATATAGTTTCAAGAGAGATAGAACAGAGGTGTTGGTTCAAAATATATTTTAAGAAATAGGGGCAAAAGTGAAGGCAAGGAGGAAGCAGAAGCAACTTCTGCTTCCTCCATTCCAGTGGCCAGCATGGAGCTGCACTGCCAGCCCATGACTAAGCACTTCTAGGATTAAGGATACATTTTGTCCAAGCAGTCTTTGAGGAGATGTAGAACATCACAGAAACAAAATTTATCTGTGAAACATATGCACAATAGGTTCCCCTGATACATCCTGGACAAGGCAAATTTGTCAAGCTGATGTTCAAGTCACCAAAATTCAAGCATTGTTTGAAGGCAAGGTTGGGAAAAAGAACATTTTAAATGACAAATTTCATCTTTAAAAGTGCCCACTGTCCTTGGCTGCCACTTTCTCCTCTTCCTCCTTGCAGTTGGTTTGTCCCCTCTTCTGCAACTGTAGGATGAACTCTGAATTCTTGTTTCCCTCCCTCCTCCCAAGAATTTCCTTGATTAGCTGTGACCCCAGAAGCATTAAAGATTAGAGCACAAGACCTGAACTGCACTGGAGCTCAGGGAAATACCTCTCGAGCAAAAGTGGCAGATTTTCCAGAGGTACTCACAAAAGGTACACACTTCTGCAGCTTAAAATCCTACTTATTCTAAAATAAATCCACTTAGACCCAGAATCTGAGCATAGGTCTTTCCAAGCAGACCATAATCTACTGTTAACAGCAGTAAGTAAAAACCAGATCAAATGGTTAAAGTATCATTTTCATATTTATGCTAAAGAAGTGTAGGTAACAAAAGAATACTCAAAATTTGACTGTACATCAGGATTTACAATGACAAAAACTACTCAAGCTCAGCAAGAGTTGCAAGAATTTAAAATTTTGTGCCAATTTCTCATAAACCAGAGGGCTGACTAGCTCATACTACAAGTCTTCAGCACAAGCAGAGCTGCTATGATTAGTGGAACCTGCTGGCTCATACATAACTCATGAAGAATTCCCCCCTTTCCTCCCAAGGGAAACAATTTTGCATAACAGCAGCACTTCCCTCCCCCTCACACGTAAACCTGTAGAGTTTTAGTACAAGTTAGAGCAAGAAGTAGGTTGGCTCCATGGAGAAAGCATGAATTCCAGAGACAAATTATTTAAATAAGAGGTTTTAGAGACTAACAGTATAATTACAGTTCAGCTGAAGAGAAAAAAAAAATGCTTTCTGCTCTCTCTGCATGAGGTCCAGCTGCAGCGGAGCCAACAGGCAGCTCCCAAGGCGGCGTGCAGGCTGACATGAACTCATGCAAAGCAGTGAATCCAGCAGGTACAAACAGAATAATTCTACTCTGTTGAGTATTCTCTTCTTATATTTTATTTATAAAGGGCAGTAACATTTGAACATCACCATTCTAAATTAATTGCTCTACAGAGGCTGATAATCTACTTCCTAGACAGAAATAGCTGTTCCTAGCTTTTGCCTTATTCCAGTCACTGTTCTGACCTGCCACCACAGGATCAAAACCTAACCGATACCTTGAGTCCCCAGTACCAGGACTATTTGTTTTTCACAACCTCAAACAGTTGAAGACAAAAGAATCCAAGATCAGGTACAGAAATTCAAGTGAGCAATCATTCCTGAGGGGGATAAAAAGCCTCTTAAGCTCAACAAGACATTTAAGACATTTTTAAAACGGGCTTTTAGTCAGTATCTATCGAAAAACACCATTCTTTTCTTAAAGAGAGAAATACAGGCTGAAGAAAATTATGAACACAACTATTTAAAATGTAAATTTCAGATGCATCTAGTAACTAATCAGGAAGTATTGTAGAGTAGCATCTGGGATTCAGGAATATAATAAATACCCTAAAAATAATTTTCATGAGCAGTTTTGGAGACCGTCAGTTCACTTTTTGCTCCATTAGAGCTCAGCTGTACAGCCCCGTGTGTTTAGCACATGTCACCATGAAAAAACACATTCTTAAGTTTGTGAAACCAATTCTCACTTGAGTTGTCAGATGGTGGCACCAATCATGCATATAAGCCATGGGAACAAGTTCAGGCTCCACCACAGACATTCTGCTTCACAACGTTTTCTGTTCCATTTGAACACCTACTCCTAGGGGGTGTTACAAGATGTCTTCAAAGCTGAAGGCATGTGCCACTCACACAGTGCTTTAAATACTCGGCAACAGGGCAGGAGCCTCAAAGTGACAAACAAGGACAAGCCCGAGGCTTGACAGATTGAAATGGACAATGCTGCTGGTCTGTCTAAAAAGATTTGGCTATTTGAGGGAAAGAAACGACTTTATCCAGCATTTCCCAGTGTAGAAAATGAAAACAAGCCCAACCCACTCCCCAAATCATAGAAAGTGTTCTCCTAGCCTATTTTCCCTCCCAAGGCCCAAAGCATCCAAAACCCCCATTTATTTCCAAGTGGAATATTAATTATTCCAGTCACTGGTGCTTGCCCAGCCTGGGAGATAACTGCCACTGCAGGACCAGTAAAGGAAATGAAAGAGCAAGGACAGCTGGGGGGATAAAGCTGCAGATAAGAACTGGTGTATTACACTGCTGCAGTATCAGTCTCCCGATCTGCCTTGAAATGCAGAACACACACGTCACCTACTCATTTGCATTTTGAATCTAACACAATTTTCAGAGAAAACTGGAAATGATAGAGATCAAAAGCAGCTTTCCTAGCAAAATGCTAAATGAAGCAAGTAAAACATAAAACACTTGGACCTAGTGCCTCTCTTCACTACTGCCCCAGTGAAACAGATAACTACACAAATGCTCCATTTCTAAGGCTGTAAGATTGGGCACCAGAGGAAGAACAAATGCATTCCCTTGGTCACTTTCCTATGCAGATATTCCATTCCCAAGTCACAGCTTCATCTCCCTGGCTAGGACCCATCCCACTAGCACAGAAAAAAGTGAGGACAGGGGAAGAAAGGAAATAGGCTTATCCTCTGCTACACCTTGTTAATTAAGAGTAGCTGCTCAGACATTAACTAACACAGCAATGTATTCATCCAGACTCCTGTGTGAGTTCTGTGACTCACATTGAATCCCACAGTGGGGTTATCCCACTCCAGCTACCTCAAAGTCAGCTTGGCTGTAGCTAGAGAAGATCCAGTCCCTTCTCTTGATCACACAGTGCAGACAGACTCACAAACTGACAGATACCTCACGTCTCACTGCTGCAACAACTCTCTGCTGTCACACCTGGAAAGGACAGTCTGCAATTCAACACCACAGACCAGAAGAGAGGTAATGCCACAGAGACATAGAGGAAAAACTCAAAACTCATCTCCCCTAGGTCCTGTCTGCTGTCAAATCCTTTGCTGATGTGAATGGCTTTAAATGTGTTTTTTGGGGAGGAGGTGGAGGTGTGTGTGTGTAGGCGTGTTTGTTGGATTTTTAAAGTTGTTTATTGTTATGGTTCTAAAATTAGCTTTGATTCTTCAAACCTTTTTATACACATATAAATAGAATTATTAAAAATTTAGCAAAGGTTTTAATTTGGGGATAAAGAGCAAGCATGAAAACCTGCCATATTCAGTATAATAGCTTATAACACAACACTTCAGTCTCACAGCAACTGTGAAAATGTCCAAACATTATCTTTAGCAGTTCTTCTAGTTTAGAATTCTACTGTAAAATTAATCAAGTCTGGTAAATTACAGTCCCTTTTTGCTCAATTTGAGATTATAAGATTTATTTGCTCCAGTGTTGTTAGGGCACTAATGCCTAATTTTCTTACTTTTTTATAAAATAGGTTTAGTTTAGCCCAGCACTTTTTTTCCTGAGGTTCAGGCTTTAGTTATTGATTTATAGTATGTAGACCCTGGTAATTTTAAAGCACAAGGGATTTTATCAAGGGGTCATATAGTTCACTGCTTATGTTGGGCTGAGCTCTACACAGAAAAACTGGATTTCTTATCTTCCCTTGCTTAGTTGGATCCTTCCTAATTATAGACAGAGATCAGAAAAGTCTGACTATCACTACAAACAGGATCCCTCCTCCAGCAATTACCAAGGCTCTGCACACAAACTGAAAATCTATGAATACACTCCCAATCCTTAATACATGCCACTAAAAATCATAATCCCTCTTTTCTTCTCTCACGCTGTGATCAAGTTTTTACAATTTTAATTTATAACAATAAATTAAATCAAAGTTAGTTCATTAACAGCCAGGATGTCCAAGAATAACTGATGTTATTGATCTGAAATTCTCAGACAATCCCTAATCACAACAGTTAACACAACAGAAATGTCACCGAACCAAAGAAGGGAGGAAGCATTTTTGTGTTGCCAGTAAATAAAAACAAAAGCACATCACATTGGTTGGAGTTTGACAAGCAGGTTGAACAAAGCAGATAAATAATTTATCAAGCCAAAATGTGATTTGCTGCTATGCCTGTGCTAACACTTGTCTGTCACGCCCGGCATATCACAAGCTGGACCTCGCAGAGAGGCTGTAACAGCTCCTCCATTCAACTGGCAAAGGCAGCTGAGCTTCAAATTAGCACCATTTCCCTGGTTATCACAGAATGCAACACGTGCTAAGGCAGTGTCATAAAATCAGCTGAGCTGACCACTAGCTATAGTAAGTGTTTGTTCAACATTCAGAACTCCTGTAGCCTTCAGGTAGCTCACAGAGCTCATCTTTCTTCACTTTCAGGGCAAGTTTAAATAATCATCACAGAAAGCTTCTAAATAAAAATGAAGATGCCATATTTAAGGTGGATTGTGTTTACTCCTTGCTTGCTAAGACCACTTTACACCTTCAGACTGGAATACTTAGTATCTGTATCTCCTGCACATAAACACCTTCAGCAACACGATCTTGGTCTAAGCAGGCCCAAGCTCTTCTACAAATACAGAACACACACTTTATGAAGGGTATTTCCTTCCCACACACTTCACCCTGATGCCTACAGAAGCTGGATAATGGAACATAAGCCACCTTCAGATTGCTTTCATACATAAGAAGAACAATATTTGAGAAGTTTGCACTAAAACCAGGCCTTGAACACTTTGGCAGACCAGAAGAATGCAGCCCCTTATAGCAGCATCTTTGTGACACAGATCTCCAACTGCCAAATCAACTACATTTCAGATGATTGTACTTGGTTTTATGTCTCTGTAATGTTCTGACAGTTTTCTCATCTTAGACTGCAATATTTATCACATATCAATGGCAATTATCATCTTCATTCAAGGCCACGAGCCAGGGAACATGACCTAAGCACACCTCTACAGATCAACCATCACACACAGCAGAGCTGCCACTCACAGCTAAGTTACAGAATAATGGAGCTTGGAAGCACCTCTGGAAGTCACCCAATCTACCCTGCTGCTCAAAGCAAGTCTGATTGCTCAGGGACTTGTCTGGGTATCTCCAAGGATAGGGATTCCACAATTTTTCTGGGCAACCTGTTTTAATAGTTGACCTATTTCACTATAAAGCACATAGGGCTTGCAATTTGGCTGAATCATTAATTCAGAAAATTGTTTCTCACATACTAAAATTATCAAGACCACACTGAGTCCATCCCATTACAACAAATGGGAAATGATGGAGGAGTGTGTAAGGAAGGGAGAGGAGGGAAGAATGTAAAGACAGTTTCACCCAAACCAGGGAAAAATATTGGCACATCTCTTCAGCAAGCCATGAATTTCTGTTCTCTAGAAAAGATACCATGACATAACAGCCAATGCAGGTGAGGTCACAGACAAGAGAGGGGAAAGAGCAGAAAGGAGACAGTGCTCCCCTCATTTATCATCTTCCTGCCTCTATTCGAAACTGTTCCTCTGTATCCTGACACAGAAAAATGGTTTTCATGTAGGAACTGAAAATGCCACCTCAGCAGCAACTGTTTGCAAACACTCAATCCTCCTAGGGGGTGACAAAGAAAATTAATGTGGTGAAAAACATGCATGTGGACAGAACCTGCAGTGACTGTCAAGTGTATGATCAGAATGGGAAAAATAATCTCGACTTTGCTTAACAAAATTGTGAAATCCTTCTTTTAGCACATAAGGAAACTGGTTTGTGTGTCACACAAAAGTGAAAATCTCAAAATTCAATATGATGGCCTTCTACTTAAAACATGACCTGAACAATTTGAGTCATAAAAACAATCTCTAAGCACCCCTGAATTAATTATGCTGACATCTACTGGGAACAGGAACTTATTCACTTCTTCAGAAGAATACTTTCCAGCTATGCCCCAACCCTATGACAGAAGGAGAAAGAGGAAATGGAGCAGTGGTTTATCGTTTAAAAACAAACAATTCTAACGTTTAAGATATTAATTCATATGTTTAGTGCTCCTGCATTAACCACACAGAAACAGTTCTCAGAGCACCATGGCATTAATTTTACACTTCTGATTAGATTTAGGAGGAGCAGACAAAAGAAATTACAACAAGATGACAAAGAATGGTGGTTTTTCTTCCTTCTTCTCTCCCTGGTTCCTGCCAAACCATCAGCAAGTATTAGTACACTTTAGATTTGGGTATTTGCCACTTAGTATGAAGGGAAATAGTTTTGGGGGACATAAAACCTGAATAACAAATACAGAGACTGAATTTAACTCAACTTCAATAAATATGGCAAAAAAAAAAAGGGGTGAAGACTGTCAAGGCATCAGGACAACTGTTAACTGTTCAAAGTAAAAAAACAGTACATCAAGATTCCAAGTAGGAATCTCTCAGCTTTCTTATTTTACTTTTTTAAGTAACAGGACAGGCCACCTGCACCCCTCCCAGTAGGACCCCAGTCACCAACAAGTTCCTGTGGAGCAACAGGAAAAGCACGGAGCTTGAGAGCTGCAGCACTGTCAGAAGACACAGAAGGAAGCAGCAATCTTGCCTTTCTTTGGAAATGGCTCAGCAAGTAGTATTTAGAGTATGTGAAGTTTAGAGAAAGCTGTCAGTGAGCATCCCCTGAGAAGCAGTACCACACACTGCTACAGAGCCACTGGACCAAAGGGTAGGCGACCCACTGTACCGCCACAGTTACAGAAACCATTCTTTTTACCATGTAGTGCCCACAAAAAAAAAAAAAAAAAAGGCCAAGCACTTTTCCTCTTCACTCAGCTGTTTTACAATTGCAAGCCAAAGGTCAACTATCTTCACTCACTTCTGGAAACCAGCCACAAGATTACTAACAACCAGCTTAATGGCTCTAGTTCAAGTGCTATTCAATCAGGTCTTGAATCTGTGGGTAGGTAGCAGTAATGGCACATGACATCATAGGCAAGTTATCTGCTGAGGTCAGAGGAGACAGACTGGGCATCTCTGCCTTCTCTCCCCACTGGTGGAACATGGACTTGGCAAGGACTAGGAATTAAACTGTTCGAGATTTTGTTCTTGCCTTGTGTGACACATTCTGCTACAAATCAATCCTCTGCCATCCTCAAATGGCCATCAGGCTAACCTGGTTCTCTGGAGTGCATCACCACAGGTGTCTCACAGTTAAAAGGCTTCACTACACATGATGTGACACATGGCCCTCAGCAAGGGATACTGAAGGGTGCAGGTGCATTCAACACGTTATAGGTTTATTCCTCTTCCCAACTCCTTTGAGGACAGGAGGATTGACCTGGTTAATGAGAGACATCACACAGGGCACATGACTGGGATACCCTGAGATTTCTCAGTCATGAGTAGAGCTCTAACAGATCTGGCATTTTGGGTGAAAATTAATTTCCACAACCTCTAACACATTTGGAGCAAAACAGATTTTTCAAAGCAACAAAGTGCACAGAAGTTTGTCAGTTTGGGTAAACTGGAACAGTTCTAACTCGTTTGGATTTATTTGTCTGAAATTTGCCAGCTTTACACAGTGAATCTCACCACGCTGCACAGAACTCAGCTGAATTGTGCTGAAGAATTCCTGAATCTCCTGATGCTTCCACTGACTTTAGTGATTATCTTGAGCAATTTACCATTTTTATGGCTCAGTTTATATATCAATGAAGTAAACATGTAAAGTTTGTGAGCATTTTCATATGAATATGAGCTCAAAAGAAAGGAAATATAGATTGAAGAAGTGTTCATAAAAGCTTTGAGGAAGTGTTCAGCCTAGGTTTTGGGTAAAATAGGAAAATCTCCTTTATTCCAGGAAAAATATAATTATTAATGCAGTGTAACCACACATATACCACTATGTTTCTATTTGTGTGACAAAATTTATATCTCTGGGATGACATCAAGTAGACAGGACTCAAGAACATCTTTTATCAGCCACTGTGCACAGATGCAAGACTTTTGACACAGACTGAAGTTTAAAAACACTAAAAAAGGTCTTTTTCCTTTACTTCTCAAACAAGAACATATTTTTAAACAAATGCAAATTTCATTCTATTTTTTCATGTACTTAAAGCAAGCTTCTACCCCAAACGAAATGAAACTAGCTGAGAATACACTTTATAGTAAACTATATTCCATTATACTTCATTTTTCCTTCCTGTTCAGCATTTTCTACAAGCTGACTTCAGCTATGCTCTACTTCAAATACACTATAAAAGTTGAGGGCAGCTAGTAGTAACCCAAAATACAGCTCAGGTTAAAAAAAAATAAATGCAAAGTTATCACAAAAGGTTTCCAAAATTCTGACAGCCTCAAACATTTAAAAATAGCCCTAGGAAATATCCTGGTAATTTACACACACAGTGGCACTGAGGTGTACAGGTCTAACAGGAGTTTTCAGGCCAATTATGGGGCAGGGATGTGTAGGACATACAGAGATGCAATCATTTTATAAGTTAAAATCTCAAAGCATGATGTGCTTTAGCAACCGTCATCTGTTGTTTGCCTCACACTTTTAAAAAAGCCACAGTTGAAATATCAGCTATAAAATACACATATTAGGTTTACACATAAAGGTTATTTTTTCCAGCTTATTTTAAAATAGTAGTTAAAATCAAGCCCTTCCCTGGCAAAAATGTTGAGCAGATGAGTAATCCCACTGAGGTTTGCAGCATTTGATTTGTCAGCACACACACAGTTACAGCCTTACATCTGCAGGAAAGGCACCTCTCAAAACCGCTTCTAGTCCAAGCATTTTAGAAAAAAAGCAGCTTAAAAATACCTTAACACCAAATGTATCACATTAGGAAGGTAAAGCCCACCTTTATGGAGAAATAGTGACTATGAATAAATTCCATTAAAGCATTTTGCAATATGGCTCTTATTACTTGGAAGCAACAAAGCTCTGAGCTACACTTCACTGAGGCCAAATCACTAAGGATTTTTGTATTTTACTCTCCTCCAAAATAAAATGTTTGGCTTGTTCTGTGTGTCCAGTTTTATTACAGTTGTAGAAACTCAACAGTTTTTTCAAATTCCTGTAATATAGCCAAGATGAAGCCTAAAAAGCCTTTGATATATTGAAAGAACTATAGACCAAAATTCCTCTAATGCACTCCAACATTCACTTACATCTGCACAGATCCATTACAAATTCAGCCACAAGCTTATCACTCTAGTTCATCAGGACTGAAGATAAAACTCAGCTTCAATATTTGACAGCCTGATGCTAAAAGATTATCTACTGAGAAATAATCCAATCACTGTTCTTTGATATTGGAATCCTTGGCAGGAGGCAAAGAAAAGGAATACCAAATTGATCCTGATTACTTTATGAGGCTTCCTCTCATAATCCCTACACTGAATTCCCCTTTATCTTGTACTTCTGCTTATTTGCTGCCGTGTTTATGACTAAGTTTTCAAATATTCCAATCTCAAAAGAGAGAGAGACTTTGGGATGTGTGCTTAATACTGAACAAAACAGCCTCTCCTGCTCTCAAGAGATGCCTGACTGGGATTTAGAAGATCTTGAGGCTCCGTATCAAAAGGGGATGGCATTCTCCGGGGACCCAAAAGAGGGTCAGGAGAGACAAACAGGAAGAGACTCAGAGAGAAACTGAACAGCCCAGGGGTAAAGAGGGAACTCCCGAGCCCTCCACTTACCTTGAGGATATCTCCCCGTTTGAAGCTCAGCTCGTCATCCGCGGTGGCTTTGAAGTCGTACTTGGCGATGGCTTCCATGCTGGGGCTGCCGCGCCCGGCGGTGCGGGCGGTGGGCAGGAAGCGCTCCCCGAAGCCTCCGCTCCTCCCGCGGCGGCTCCCGGCTCCGTGCGAGGCGCCGGCCCCGTCTCTCACATACAGGGAGGCCGGGGGACGATCCGCCCTAGGGGAGGGGGAGGAGGAGGAAGAGACGGGCCATTAGGGGAAGTGGCACGGATCGATGGCCGGGGCCGCGCCCA
>VZTZ01045549.1:547582-628064 GCA_013400955.1 Drymodes brunneopygia | reverse complement strand
CGGGCTGCGGCCCGCCGGGGAACGTGGCCGGGGGTCCCCACCTCGGCTGGGGGCTGCCCGCCACGACGGGGGAGGCTCGAGGCAGAGCCCGCGGCGGTCCCGCAGCCCCGCGGCCCCGTTGCCTGCAGCTCGCTGGAGCGTTACCCAGCGCTTTAGGAGGCAGAGGAAATTAGAAAAGGACACACAAAAGGCAGTCCGAACACATGTTGGCGGCTCAGCGCACCGGCGGGGCTTCTCCCGCAGCTGTGGGACAGGCTCCGGCTCGCAGTGCCACGGAGCATCGCCCGGGGCACCGGGCTCGGAGCCAGGCCCGGGGTGCGCATCAGCCGTGGGTGCGCTCGGGGTAGCTGCAGTTTCATACTCCGCGTAAAGGTTTAGTACCTGGTCCCAAATTCTGGCCTTCAGGAGTTTTTCCAGATTCCTTCCAGCCGGGATAGCAGCCTTCACTCAGCCGGTTTTTTCATATGTCTTCGCTCCTGTGCTTACTTCGTCGCAGTGTTCTGATCAGTAGAAGTTCATGGCACACTTCTTTTTGCCCCAGACGTCCACTTGCTCTATTTCAAAAGCTGTGATCCATACAGTTCTTTCTGTTGTTCCGTTTGGGAGCTTTCCCCTATCAGGATAACATAGGCCGTTATTCATGAGGAAAAGACTAACAAATCCCCTTTAAAAATGCCATTACATCTAGCACGGGAAGTTTGTCTTAGATGATACTATCTACCCAGAAGATAGAGAGGAAGGGAGAACTCATAGACAGGAGTGGAGGGTGTTTTAGTTACATGTTTAGAGTTTTCACAGAAAATCTTGTGCCATGGAAGAGTTTCCTTAAGTTAGGCTCACCAGTCTTAAAAGTTACCAAGATAGTAGCAGAGACCATAAGCACCCATCCATCTTCCTGAGGCAGCTAGCAAGTCGTAGATATTTTCATGCTTTCTCAGGAAAGGAATCTACTAAGGCCTGCTTCTTTAAAATCCTGTAATTTCCCCCACCAATTGTAGAATAAACTTCCTAGTTGAACAGACAGCTCACACACAATTGGACACAATGGAATAGTAGTACATGAGCTCTATGAAACATTTCAGGTTACTTAGAAATGGAGGTTTCTATGTAAACAAACTGTTACTCAACAGCTGCTGTATGCATTAATCTACAGGACTTGCTCAGATATAGTAAAATTTGAATACCCTAGCAAGCAAACTAAATTTATTTTCCAAGAAGCCTGCCTAATATAGGCATACATAGAAATAGCTACATGGTGCTGGTTTTATGCAAGATATGTTTTGTTCTTTAGAGAAGTGGTTTATATTTCCTATCTTTTACTCAAGGTTATTGAAAAAAATTTACACAATATTCTTCTTAACCATGACCTTTTAAACAAACACCTTGCCAACATTCTTTATCTGATGAGAGGATTAGGATATTAGTGCCTCTAGCCTCAGTCACCAAACAAATCAATATTGGTGCTGCAGGTGGAAGCAAGAAAACAAACCTTTGTCCTCTAATCTTCACATTACAGCTCTGTTTACATCTTGATCTGTCAGAGCCTGACCCAAATTAGGTGCTGAAAGCCACTGCAAGCACCCAGAAACCAACCTGAGACACAACCCTGAGAAGGTGTGGGTTGAGAGAGTTTATATTCCTCTGTAGAGCAGGGTGAGGGGCCAGAGGGGATTGGCCAAAAGGCAAATCCTTGGGCTGGGCTGGCCAAAGAGAGTGACCGGCCTGGGCTTGGGCAGCATTGTCCTGCACTTAGACCTGGGGGAGCAGGGTTTGCTTTGGGTTGGTTTGGTTCGAATTTGTGATAATATATGGGACTGTTTGAACACTAAATAGTGCACTTTGGGTCTCTGGAGTGCTCTTGAGTGAAGACTGGGAGGAAATTCTGCAGGAGCTGCAGAGAGCTCCTGTTTTCCCTTCACAGTAGAGTGAGGCAGCTCACTGCCCTATTTCTAGACACGGCTTGTCCTACATGTGTTCATCATAAAACTTTCATGGGGCTTGTGAGGATAGCAAAATACACAATCTGTGAATTGCTCAGTGCCTTTTCTGCGTAAGGGCTGTGCTGTGCTTGGATGGGTGTTTGAGCTTGATTGGAATGGCCTTTAGGTGCTGAGTCTGCTCTGGGGAACTCCCAGAGAACACCTTCCCATTGGCACAATGTTTATCAAATATCTCCAAATGGTGAATACTGGTGTAAGAAAGTTTATTTTACCTAGATTTACAATAAGGTATGAATACAACACCTTTATTTATAATCTAGAATTAAGAGGAAAAGCTGCACTTTTGTCTCTTGAGTCAATATATGTCAGCAAAAATTGATTTGTTAAAAGGTCCTATAAGTACAGCACAAGCTTTTTAAATTTTATTTTGGGCCATTGTCTTTCTGTGGTTTTCTAACATTTCAGTATTATTTCTTTTTAAATGAAGGTAGTTATGCAATCTTGGTTACCATAATAACCAATATCATGATGATGAATAATAGCTGTCACTTTTGCAGTGAATTCTTTTCTTTGCTGTAAAAATTTCTGTTCAAGACATCATGCCACAGTAATGTCTCATCTGTCTGCAGAAGCTGGAGGGGCCCTTCCACCTTCCAGAATTGTGCCTTTTGTTGCATTTTTCACTTTGATCCAGACTCTCTACATGCTGTGTCTTTCTGTGGCAGGCAGTACCTGAAGCAGAAAAAGTAAAGCAATCCTTTAATTCCCAAATACTCTTTTTTCTTTTAAACCAAGTCAGGAAAAAAACACAGCAAATGCTTTTCAGATTTACAATACCTTAATTTGAAAATCTTCCAGTATCAGCCCCTGTGGAAACAGTAAGGTGGACTAAACTAGCTTTATAATTCTTTTGATCATATTTCTTTTGATAATTGCTTCTCAGCGCACCAGAACAAAATTGAAACAAAAATAAAAGTGTTCTTTCACTTGTGGAACATCTTATTTTATCAATCTTAATACCTTTCTCATAAGTAAACCAAAGGTCTGACTCTTACAAGTGTGCCAAAGCCATTCCCTATTCTCCTTCTCCCTCTTTGTTGCTCAGGTTTCATTTTGAGCAATGACTCTATTTTGAAACAGTCCAATGTGCAAGTCCTGAATGTGCTGAAGAAAGAAGGAAAGAGTCAGATATTTTTATTGGAAAACTCTCAACAAGTAAGGTTTAAACAAAAAGTAATTTCACCTCTAAGAGGCACACTTGTCAGTGGACGACAAACTCTTAAGTTCATTTCAAGTTTAATCCTGTTTGTGATTCAGTGTAGAATAGACATCTCTCTGATTCCTGTCATTTAGGAAGGGAAGCAGAGCCTGTGTGAAATCAGCTCCTGCTTCTTCACAGCCAGGCTCAAATGAGATATTTGACTGCTACTGTGTTGCTAATACTTAGCACATATACAACACTATTTCAGAGGATCTCACTTTACAGATACTAATAAATTCGCTTCACAGTCTCCCTCTGAAGCAGATACTCATATTCCTATCTACAGTCTGGGGTTATTGAGGCAGAGAATGTTTAGCTGGACCAAATTCTGACAAGTCTTTCTTCACAGGCAGATTCTGAAGCCAAGAAGTGTGGCTGCCAGCTCCCTTGCTGTAATTATTCCATGCTCTCAGTGGGTCTCAAAGCAATTGACAGTATCACTTGATGCACCTTTGGAAGGCCATATATCAGCAAATGTGCCCATGTTGCAAATTATCAGGCAGACATCAGCTCCTTATGAGTAGGAAGACCGTATGGTTCTGCTGATATCAAAACAATCAGCTCAGATTGAAGCCATTTTCTCCAAGGCAGCTGCTTTTTTTGGTTATTATCTGTTCCCCCCTGTTTCTATTCTTGGTGACAGATCAGCCTTCTGTTCTTGAGGAATTCACTTTTGGCAGCAAGAAATGTTCACACTCCCTATCATTTTTCATAGACTAATCTGTGTTGGGAATTTTCATTAAATAACATGAAAGCATCAGTGATTGAACACTTTAGGGAAAACAGTATCATTAGGTTGACTTATTTTTCTCCCTAAAGACAGCAGCTTCTGAAAGACGTTTTTCTTTGCAACTGTCTATAGGTTCTATAATTACCTGATCTTTCTCTTTGCTAGTTGTTTTGTAAGTTCAGTAAATAATATATCATGCTGTATTGTTTTTTATCAAAATTCAACACTGTTATCTCATACTGATAGTTAAGTGATCTGAAATCCTTGGATTTCAAAGGAAAATCTGAGCCATAGTGTTTTTACCTATATAAATACACTGGCTGCATAAGACATTGTTATTCAAGAGATGATCTTATGGCTGCATAAGACATGTTATTCAAGAGACATTGTTATTTAAAGAAGAGGGTAAATGGACCCTTGCAAAGTTCTGCTCTCCAGAGGGATGTTTCAAACACTTGTTGATACTCAGATCAAGCTACAAGACTTGCTCTTTGCTCAGGGCACATCCAAACTGAAACAGGTTGAGGAGGGATGTGGGTGTATTTTCCAATTTGAAAAGGATATCAGACACAAATGGCAACCCAGGCACTGAACTCAGTCGTGTAAAATGGAGATATTCTAAGGTGGGTTGCAGACCTCTCCCCACAGCTGTGGGATAACCATTGGCTGGGTTTGGCATACAGGACTTCCAGACAGTTGGCTTGCTGTTAGCATTGGATTATTTGGTGAACCCTATCCTGGGTTTCACTCTTGCCCAACGATTTGGAAATATTTCTCAGGCTGAATGCAACATGATGACACTTGAACACCACATCCAGCCATTCCCAAGTTTCACAAACTCCTCTAGGCTTGAAAATCCTGAGGAGAATGGAGTGTGCTGGGAAAGTGGAAGGGGTAAACTGGCTGCACTGGGAGCATGTGGTGTCTGATTAGAGCAGCCACAGCTTCAGGCATCTCTGATTGTCTGTGGCTGAATATTTGACACCCTCCAACATGTCCCAGCAAAGCAGTCCCACTTCATTTCTGTCCTGCAGTGTGTAACATGTCGACATGACTAATTGCCTGGGCAGACAGAAGAGAGATAAGAACAGGGAGGACAGAAGGAAGCAGATTGCTATTCCAGTGTGGAATAGCAGTGCACAGAACTAGGTCGGGTCCAGAGTGTGGAGAGTCCCTGCAGCAGGATAGGGATGGAGGTGGGACTTGCAGGAGTCCCTGAAACAGAGGAATCTGGGTGGGAGCACACAAGGACCTTGCAGGCTCAGGAGTGAGTGGATGCACAACTCTGCAGATTTGCAGGCTGCCTCCAGAATTTATTAAATTGCTGCAGCCTCAGTGTGTGAAGCTGTTTCCTGAGTGTTTGCAAGACCTCTGTAATGCATGTGAGGTGTTTAGTTGGAATGACAAAATTCTTGCAGTTTTATTTCGATAGATTCTGCATTTAAAAGAAAGCATGCAAATCACATCTTCTATGGCTCCAGTGCCAGTCCAGGTGAGAAATTAAGGGAGGTTGGTTTCTCATCCTAACTGGTTTTTGCTGTTGGCTTCAGTTACCCCAATACTAAGATATCCTAACCTATCTGGGATTAGCTGTGTTTGGAATTTTTGGTTCTAAATGAAAACCCTTTTAAAACATTGGAAAATTAAATATTCTCTTTGTTCTGTGTATCCATACTGGCACAGGAAAGACTTGCCTTCTTGCTTTCTCTGTGTGAAATGTCTGCAATCTACCATTGCTGGTACCTTAAACCGGGGATGTGAGAAAAACTAAACTGCGTCTGGGCTGGTCAGTGTATTCAAATTTTGGAGAAGCCCTGAACGTGTATGATAATGAAGCAGTGTTTGTGCACCACTGATTATTTTCACGAGCTCTTGTTATATTGTCCATTTTAACAGCATTTGAATTTCTCTAAACAGGGAATATTCACTCTTTCCAACCAATCCTTTGTATTTTTAACACCCTTGGTGTGTTTCCTGCTTGCTAGCGCTGAAGGACTCCAGGGTGGTGTTCCTAAGCATGCAGATGATGTGCTGTGAACTTTAGGGAATGGCGTGTTTTGCATTCAGGATCACATTTCAGTTTGCTGCCAGAACGAGAATGTCACCGAGGGCAGTGCAGAAATCCTGCCTCCTGCCCAACTCAGTCCTCTGCCCTCCAGCCATAGCCACCCACCCCTGCTGGATGCTTTTGAAATCCAGATTCAGAGAGAAATTCAGGCTCTTAGTTTTGTTTGAACAAGAGAGAGCATGGTGCTTAAGTCTTACAGTAGATCAACTAATAAATCTTATCGTGGAGAGGACTAAAAAGAAGGATCATGGAATTACCTTAGTCCTCTTATTGTTTGTGACCATTTTCTCCTTAAAACCATCTTGTCTTGCCTTCCCTGATGCTGAAGTCACTCTCAAGTTAAAGGCAAGCTACATAAGGCTCTAAACTGCTGTGTGCAAACACATAAAAGTACTTTTTCCTTCTTCCCACTCCCAGCCCTTTGCTGGGAGCTCTTTGTCAGCTTCACTCCAGTAACTTTGTCTGATCTTCTCTTTGCAGTTGCTAATTGGCCTGGCAGGGATATGAAGTGACTGAAAAAAACTTTATTCCCTCACTGTGTGCACATTGAAAGGGTCACAGAACAGAAAAGTAGGGCAGAGTCCAGACTGGTAGCTCGTGCCAACCAGCCCAGCAGCCAAAAAATGGCACTTGCAGGTGCTGGTTGTGGTTCTGCTGACAGATCTTTGACAGTCAGCACTCTGAATATTGAATGCCTGCTGCTTCCCCCCCCAGAATGCAGGTGCAGGATTGCCTGCAGGGGAGAAAATACTGAAATCTAACTCTGCAGAGTGGGACAGAGTGGCTTTCTGAGTAAGCTTTGGATGCCTTATGTTTTCCTTGAATTTATGCAACATTGCCAGAGCAGTGCTGTAGGTGACTGCCACAAGGGTGGAATCCCCAGAATCCTTCCTTGAAGAAGGCAGTATTGTATAAACCAGGGTAGTAAATCCCAGCTGGCAAAGGCCAGTCCCATTGTATCTAGGAGATGTGTGAGTGGTTTGGGTTGATTTGCATATCTAGCTGCTTCCTTGTTTATTTAGATTTAGGAGAATGATATGTCAAAGCCCTGAGCTTCTGTGAGATATTGAAAAACAGAACGAGGAATTACTAAACAACAGAAAGACTTTCCCAAGACAATCATAGCATAATCTTATAGTGTCATGTTGTGTTTATATTGCAAAAGAGTCCTCTGGAGCAATGTACACAGATCCTTTGTTTTGACCAGAAAAGACATTTTGTGGAAGGGGAACAAATTTGTGCCATGGGAGGTAGAGGAGCATGAGCTAGAAGGATGTGAGTTCCAGAGCTGCTTCCTGCCTCAATTCTGTTAGAGTCCCACTTTTGCTGAAAAGAGAAAAGGCCTAGATCTATGGTCATCTGGAATTGTTTTTAGGACTCCTGGCCTAAAAACTCACTGGTGATCAAATCCATGTTCAGCCCAGCAGCACAGCCTTGTCAAAGGCTGGATGTGATGTTCAGCAAATGAAAGAATCACTATTGCTGGCTCCATTAGAGATTAGCTGGACAAAGCTCGTGGTAGATAAGAGTAGCAAGACAAATTGGGTGACAGCTTGCTCCAACACCTGGTGGCATCCAGGCTTTGTCAGCCTTTTTCTGGAGGCTTGCCCAAAAGCCTGTCAGGACTACAATCATACTCTTACTCTGCACTGCAGAGAACCTAATTAATCTATGCATGCCAGATTTTGGGGAGAGTTAAGCTAACTTAACTTCTAAGTTATGGGGTGGATTGGTGTACTATTAGAAGGACTTTAATCTCCCTAGTTCTCCTCCTTTTAAAGACCAATCCTGTAATTTGAATTCTGTGAATTTCATCACTTTCTTATCCTAAAGGAAGCAATGTGGGAGACTTGACTACTTTCCCTTCTGTTTCTACAGATGGTGATGTGATAAATGTAGCCAAGCTCTTCCCTACCTAGGAGACATTCTCCCCTGAGGAGCAGTCCCCCTTTGCTGGACATGCTTACAGAACTGCACAGCCATGGACCTCAAGGAGAAGTGTCAGGTAGGTTTGCTGGTAACAGTCACACCCAACTTAGGTGTTGAGTCCTTTTAAATGTCTTTATCATTTTGGGTTGAGATTCACCAGGTGGCATTATTATGTGGTGGTATAATCCATGATTAGTATTGAAGTTGAGAGTTCACATCCCTGTATCAGCAGGGAAATCCTTTGCAGGGTGGGACTGAGGCACCACGGTGGAACAGCACGGGTGGGGTGTCTGCTGTCACACCTGCTGTGTCTCTCTTGAACTCTAAGCTGGGGCTCCATTCCCATGGGCACTCAACTTGGCTTTACTTGAGAGGCTAAATTCACTGAAAGATTTTTTAAATAAACCAGGGCAGTGAAATCGTCTGAGTCCAGTTTTGCTGATGGTAACTTGGGGTCTCAGCTGGCTCTGGAGAGAGAACACTCTTGGCTTTTCTCTCTGGTGTCCCTTTTCCCACCACACCATGAGCTTTTGTCTGTTGCCTGTCTCTGTTTTCTCCGTGCATCCCTTCCATGCTGTTTTGTTTGCAGCAGTGAGGAGTGGTTTTGTTCATTAGTGCAAAGTACCTGTTAGGGACTCACCTAGACTCAGATCAGTTCTAAAAGATGCTACAGCAGTGTGACTTTCAAAGGTCAGTTTTTCATATCTGCTGTGGCACCTGCTTACTCAACTGCTTCTTTGCTGGGTTTCTGCTCTGAGCTGTGCTAGGCCGGGAAGACCTGGGCTCACTCCTGCCCGAACCTCTTGGTTCTGGAGTGCTCACAGGACACGTTTGACTTTTGTTGTTTTATATCAAATTGCTTTATTACCATGGAGTTAACATTCCAATGAGGACAATTATCTACTTATTCTCTTGTTAATGACATCATGGGCTAATTTGGTATTGATCATTTTAAGAGATGATGCAATTACCACTCTGTGCAGGGGTGTGTTCTGTGTAGGATCTGAGAGCACCAAAGAGAGCAAGGCCTAGCAGGGACACTTTCACTGTAGGTCACTATCTTTGGTTCACCTTTCTCATATGACATTCTCCACTGTACAGTGCAGGAAGATCATATCAAATTACTGGACAGGCAGCAGCATGGACAGTATTGTAATAGACCTTTAAAAGGCCTATTAGGAAAGTGTTCTGACAAGGAGGTTACAGGGGTAATCACAGCATTCTCAAGTCCTAACCTCCTCTCCTGACTTCTTGAAATTTTTTCTCCCTCCTTTCTGAATGGAAGTTAAAAATGAAGGCAAGAGATCACCACAGTCTTTTAAATAGGAATTAAAAAACCCCACAGATAAATAAATCTGTATTTTATAACTTATTTTGTTTGAATTCTGAGGAAGACTGTGATTTTATTCTTGTTAGCAGCCCCATGGCAGGGGGCCTGGAGCTAGATGATATTTAAGGTCCCTTTCAGTCCAAACCATTCTGTAATTATTATTTGGTGCTAAGGTATTTGCTTCTTTTTTTTTTTTAATACTGCAGATCCTTGTTTCACCCCATTTAAGGTAGAATCCATCTTCCTTCCCAAAGTGAAGAACTTGGACACATATACACTGATAAGGGAACAAATTAACCTGCTTTGTAACCTCAGCAGTAAATTCGATGTGCTAGGTTTATTTTAAAATGCTAAAAATAAAATGAACCCATGTGAAAGCATCAGTCCCAAATCTGTTTGAAAGCAAGCTCTTCAATATACGTGCGTGATGGAGAGTTAGCACTCCTGGGGCAGATGTGCTCAGAGCACTGCTGCAGCACAGACATCTGTCACTCAGATGAGAGACTTGTCCTCTAGTTGCAGTTGGCTAATAAGTTCCCTTGTCAGGGATGGCTGAGGATCAGAGTTTGTCAGGTGTAATGCAGGCTGCCTTCCATTTTTTGCCAGAAGCCAGACACCACAGAGGAAGGCAGAGAGTATTTTAGGAGCAGAGCCAAAACCTTCCTAAATTAAATGTGCTGATATCTTGTTCTTTCTCCTCTTCTTCTGACTTTTAAATTTTCTGTGTATTTCTGAAGTGAATTTAATCCTTGTGAAAGGTGCCAGAATCTCTGCTCCAAGACTACTCAGCGCATACTGAGAGAGCAGCACTGATTGCCACAGGACAGTGGGAGGCTCCTGAGTTTGCGTTGCATTAGACGGAGGCTGGATTTGCAGGCATACAACTAATAAAAATTATTGACATCATCCATTCCCCAGTTACCCATAACAACTGAGCTGTATTGTCCCAGTGTAATTGCTGCAGCCTGGATACAGCACCGTGCCTCCTGGCCAGAGCCTGGAAATGTATTCAGGGAGCCTGTGCTGTGCTCCACATTGTTCCAGCTCCTGCACTGTTGGTCCTTGTTCCAGGCTGCCTAACAAGAGCTACAGTCCTACATTTGGACTGAAAAGTAGCCCAAGTCCTTTGCCACTTCTCATCCTGCCAGTGACTGTGTCTCTCTTTTTATTCCCTGCTGTTCTCTAAAAGCTCAGCTCTTCTTCCAGGGGTTTTTTCACAAACTGATCCTTTTTCCACAGGCATCTCTTATCTATGCTGCAGATTTTGTATAGGTCTGTCCCTGCCTTTATACTCAGCCTTTTATTTCAAGTCCCAGTTTTATCTTCAGATCCCAAGTTTTTGTCTTCTGCTCCTTCATTCCATTATTTAATGCACAAATGCATATCCAGATGCAATTTCTGATACCAGTTGGTATCAGAAGGAAGCTACATAGTACAAATTACTGCCCTACACAAAACACTTTAGAGCAAGATCTCTCAGCGGTGGAGTAAACAAGAAGAAGCAATTTGAACCAGTTCCATTTGTGTCAGTGACTAAAGCTGGAGGTTTTGAGGTTGGGACCTCTAACTACATGAAGCACAAGGGTTGTTCCTGGTATTGCACAAGCAAGTTGTTTTATTCACTTTCATTTGAGTCTCCAAAAGGTACAAAGCCATGGGAAACAGATCAGCAAGCACTGTAATAAAGAAGGGGTCTTAAAAGTATGTTGTGTAAGGGTTTATCCACTTTTACCTGGTCTTGTTGATATTTTCTTTTTCTCTCCTTTTTTCTTTGTGTTGAAAGGAGTAGGTGAGTAGTTTCTTAGCAGTCAGGAAAGAAAAATTGTGCCATTAGAACACATTTTCTTGCCATTTTCTTGTTTTCTGCAGTTTAAAATCGTTGTCTAGGAAACAAAATGCCCTGCAGAAGGATAAAGGATGTTTTGCCTCTTTCTCTCTTCTGCTTTCTTCCGAAGTTACATTTAATAAATACAAAGTGTCTGCTTCCCTTCAGCTTTGGCTCTGAGATCGTTGTGAGATTACACACCCATGTGTAACTCAGTGCCAACACACAGGTGATGACCAGATCCTGTGTTGGGTTTATTGTGAATATTGAGGCCACTTAAGCTCTGCCCTTCTGGCTTAAAACACAGAATATGGGCTGTGCCTATTGGGGCATTTGAACCTCAGAAAAGGAAAGGAAGTGAGGAGCTTGTCCAGGCAGGGTAGGTGAGTCCTGACACCTGTACATGGTCTTCAGAGCTGCACAATATGCTGAGAGTGGAAGCCTTTGCAGTGCCTGTCCTGTTTGGTACCAGCCAGCTGGAATCCTTGGCAAGCTATTGAGGTGGTGCTTGGCCGGGCCAGTTCTTTACCCCTTTCTGTGTGGAATGAAAGCAGTTGTTTTAGTGATTGCTCTGCAGAACTAGGAAGCACCAGACAGAATTAGGACAGCACTGAAGTAGGAGCTAAATAAAAACTCACTTCTGAAGGTGTATCCCTCCAACAGTGAGAAGGAAACACTCCTGTATAAGATGAGAATGAGAGAGAAGGCTCATTCCTTCTTTACCTTTTTATCCCCTTGTTGTTTTACTCAGCCCTTCCCTGTCTACACTAATCCTTTGCCTCCTGTGTGCCGTGCCCAGGTAAATGTGGAGCCCCAGGCATTGCTATGGTGAATTTATGTGCACCTTTTAGTTCAGGTTGTGTGGCTCAGGATGAATATGGGATGCTGAGAAGGGCTTTTGCTGCATTCTTTATCAACAAGAGAAGAGGGAGGGAACACTTCAGACGGGACCTGTAACCATCTCAACTTGTTTAAATTGCAAATACTTATATTTTTGAATTGAGCTTGAATCCAAAGCTGTGGAGTCGTCTGTGGGGCAGTTAGTATTCTAGGGTCTCTTGGACTCCATTAAGTCTTTTTGCATGCCTAGTCAGGTGTTCCTTCCCCTTCAGAGTATTTTATAGCACTTTGTCCTACCTAATTTGCCATCTGCTTTTGCACAGACCCCTGTCTGTCAGCATCATTCCTTCCTGTGCTTGCATATGCAGCTCTGCAGGCAGGGAGCCCAGGGATCCTCACTGTGGCGGCTCCATCTGATGAATGAACCATTCTCACAGACATCTGGTGCTATCCTGGGCAAACTTTCTTCCCTCTCGGCTTCTTTCTCCCCCTCTTTCCATTCCTCATCCTCCCTCATTCCCCACCCCCATCCGCCGCCTCCTTGCTGGATCTGCAGCGTGACTGGAAACAGGCTGAATTAATCAGCAGACTGGTGCTTCACTCTGCTGCTTCTGTCTCATTCTCTGCAGCGCTGGGCTCTGCACAGTCTTGCTCCCTCTCCCTCTTTGCTCTCTCATTTTTGGAGAGCAGCAGCAGTGCAAGTTGCTGGGGAAGTGGTGCAGGAATTTAGCCCAGATGCTCTTCAAACAGGCTGATCTCTGGATCCCCCACCAAGGCAAATGTCGCAAAGTAAGTTCCTCTCCCTTAACATTTAATTTCAAAATGGCTTTCCCTCTCTCCCTCCCCAGCCTGCATCCTGCCTGATGTGATGGGGCATGAAGAGCTTTGAGGTTTTGGGGGAAGGAGGTAATGGCAGGACATGAAACAGGGAGTGATGATTTTAGCTAGGGAATAGCTTGTTGTTGGCAGTGACGGGAGAAAGAAACTGCTTTAAACTGCAGTTTTAACCCCAGGACCAACAGGAAGATCCACACAGGATTTTAGCTGCTGACTCCTGCTTTGCTGCCCCTCTGCCTCATGGCTTAAATTGGTCTGTTACTTCTTTAGGCTTTGATTTGTAACTGTTGAACCTCCTTATCCCTGTGGGATCCGTCCAGCAGTGCACCTGCCAGGCTGGATCGTTGTTTTAGTCCCCAAAGTCTTCAGCTGAAGAAGCAGGGATGGGAAGGAAACTATCAAGGGGATGAAAGATGTACTGAAGTTCTGTGGATTTCTGAGCATTGCTGGCCTCTGGGAGGGGATTAGCATTCGCTGGAGGGAGCTCTGCACTGGCATAAAGCACTGCTGTGTGTTGAAGACCCCTAACTGCTCTATGAACTTAGAGGAGTAATGCAACTGGCTAAATTACAGTAATTAAAGCTTAATAATTGTGTAGTGCTTCAAAGCACTGCATAAACCCTGTCTCATCCTGCCAGCAGCCTCATGGGACAGACAACTGTGATTGGGGATTTGCTGCTCCAAACAGGACTGAAGGGACGGACTGAGGAATGTACAATTCCAAACTGGGCTGTTTCCTGGGGAGCAGCTGCCTCTTTCTCTGCTGCTGGGCTGCTGCTGGGGAGAAGCAAAGTGCTGGGCTTTGCTTAACTTGTGTAGAAAGGTTGATTGTGCTTGTTGGCATCTTTACTCCATGCTTGATGGAGAGCATAATGTGTGAATGTTGTTGCATGGATTAAAATGGACCCTGTGCACAGAAGAGTGCAGCAGTGATTCAGGCTGGCGAGCGCTGCTTTGGCCACATCTCAGAACTGTATTCTCCTGCAGCTCTGTCTTTTGGCAGGGGGAATCTGCAGGCCCTATTAGTCACAAGCTGTGGGGAGTCTCAAAGCATCCACACTGGGGCCCCTGCAGGCACCTAGTTACCCAACTGGGGGGGCTCTTTTGTCCAGGGGCAGCAGGAGGCCCGGGCTGCCTTTCATCCTGGGCTGCATGGGGTGGGGAGAGGAGACAGTTCCTGCTTATTGCTCTGTCCATTAACTTGGGCACTGCTGTGCTGAAGACTCAGCTTGTTTCACTTGATTTGAGACCACCAACAGCTAAGCTGAGGCTG
Source organism: Drymodes brunneopygia (assembly GCA_013400955.1). Lineage (NCBI taxonomy): Eukaryota > Metazoa > Chordata > Aves > Passeriformes > Petroicidae > Drymodes > Drymodes brunneopygia. Next base: position 614,031 of record VZTZ01045549.1, on the reverse strand, counting down.
CCAAGCTCACGTCAGGTGCATTCAAACCAAGTTTAATAGCTGTGTTCCTTGTGCCTTCTGGTGCTTTTCCCAGCATGTCCAGGTTTAAAGGCAGTGGTTCCTACAGAGTCATGGTCTGCTTGGTGGAGCTGCCTGAATTGTGCAGATATCAACATACATTTCTTTTTCCTGAGCTTTCCAGTAGTGTTCAGGTGGGCTGATGAATGTTATAATCTTCAGTTACAACAGTTGGGGGGGAGTTGGTAGCCCCATCATAAAATGAGAAACTAAGGCACAGAGGAGTATCTGATTTTCCCACTCATACAGAAACTAGTGGCAGAAGGAATTAGAGAATCCAGCTGTCCTGACAGTCCAAAGTCTTAATCAAAAGTTCATCCCATGGAGTAGGAATATGTCAGGGGGCATGATTGATGTAACCTGGGTCACTAGAGAAGCATTCTTGCCTGGACTCAGGGATCTGATCTCTTAGGAGAAGTAGCCATGAGAGCACCAAGAAAGACAAAAAGCAAGACTGGGACCAAGGATGGGGTAATAAAGGGAAGTTTCTGCCCAGAGTGATGGATGCATGGGTCCTGCTGGTTCCATCTGTGTCACTCTGTAGCAGGGATAAGCCATTTCAGGCAGTCCGAGCACTAAATCAGCAGCTCCAGGTGTACAGGAGCTGTAGCATCCTGATGGGTGATTTGCTTTAGAACAAGAATAAATCCCTCTCTAGCACTAGGCTGCTGTATGAAATGCTACCCCAAGAAGTTGTGTGCTGTCATGTGTTTGATGTCTGTCATCCTCTCTGATCAGACCCAAAACCCCCACTTTGTGCCATATTGTGACTTACCCTAAACAAAAATCTGACTTACAGTAATAAATGCAAATATATTTGGTGGAGTTACTCCTTATTGTGTGTTTTTGAACCTGTGAATAATGCTTACATTTCAGGAGGTGTAATCCCTGAAGTAGATTAATCGCCTGCAAAGTGTCATTGTTAAATTAAAAACTGCCTTCTTTTTCTGCTAAGGAATGCAAAATAGCTCTCAGAAAAAGGAAGAACATTCTGATGCCCAGTTTCCCACCTCCAACTGTTCAGATCTGAAAAGCAATTGAGTGGAGGTGTTATAAAAGGAGCCTAGTGAGTGCAGCCTGGAAAGAGGGAAACAGTCTGACAACTGCCTTGCTGGGGTTTTCCACCACTCTGAATCAGAGGGGTGGATCTGCAGTCTATGAGAATTGAAACTTGTAGCAAATATTTTGTATTCTGTTCACTTATTTGTTTAAACAGTCTTTGTAAAGGCAGTTTACAAGTGTACAGCAGTCTTGGTGAGAATCCCTTATTCTGCAAGAGACTGAATCCACAGAGGATGGAGGATGATTCAGCCCACTTTGCTCTGGAAAGCAAGGATTATATTTGCGTTCCAGTATTATTAAAAAAAATATTTGGCACATATTATGTCAACATTTACTGGTACAACAAATAAATATGCTACTATGGATGTGTAATGGCTGTGGGAAAATATAAGAGGACTTAAATATACCAATATTTTGTGCCCATTTCTCTGTACACATTCTGGGCTCTGCTTCTTTGTTCCTCTGGAAGGAAACTGCAAGACCTCTGTGTTTCATCAGGTAGCACAGTGTGTGAGGTAGTGATGACACTGGAACTATGCTAAGTTATCAGACTTAAATAATTACAAGTATGCATGCTAATACTTGTGGATACATAGAACTGTGTAAAAGGTATATAAAAGAAAAAAGCAAAAATCGTCTTGGCATCAATAGCTGATAAACTTTTAAGGTAATCTTAAATGGTTCTATGTGTAAAAGAACAAGATGGGGATATTAGGAAGAGAGCTCAGTGATGGATTTGTGTGAGGATGAAGGTGGGCTGCAGGAAGCAGACACGGCTGGGTGGTGTTGCTCGGGAACAGCTTCACGTTGTGGGAGGAAAAATCAGAAAATAACCACACTTTTCCTACCTATCAGCCGAAAAATGCTCCTGCAACCCCTAAGGAAGGCAAAGAGAACCTATTTTCCATGAGCCAGGCAAAGCTATGAATTTAAACAAGTTCCTGGGTATTTGACAACTAAGTTACCCATGTCAAAATGTGGAGGGTCAACTGAAAGGACAAGGCAAAGAATAGTCTACAGATTCTGTGACTCCTCATCTCCTGCCTCTGAGCTGCTTCTTGTTTTCTTCAGGAAGAAATGCCTAACCCTAGGCATTTGCAAGATTTATCTCAGGTTTCCTTTCCCTAATATTTTCAGGCAAGCTAAGCAGTAATTTAACATATAGAGTATTTACTGTGAGTGGAGAAATTCACACATCTTTTCATGTTCCTATCCAGTCCACACCTCAGCACATTCATTGCCTCTAGGAAATAAAATCACATGCACAAAGCAAATGCCCTGCACTATTTTCCCCTAACAACCATCCCACAGATCACAGCTCTTGAGAGCCCTGGTATCATTCCAAAGCAGAAGGATGCAATCATCCCCTTTTTACCTGGCTCCAGCCGTGCCTCTCACACCGAGACTGGGATGGCCAGGGCAGGGGTCAACTCCAGAGGAGCCCTAAGTGCACTTAGAGGCTCCTGTGCTCTCCAGGGCAAAGGAGGAAGCAACTGCTCATTTTGTCCTTAGGACTTTTTGCCTTTAGGCACAGGCAAAAGGAAAGTACAGCCTTTTAGAATGCCTCCTGATACCCATCAGGGGTTTGCTTTCACTGTAACCTGGAATTTACTGTCTGCTCTTTCTTTGTTGTTCTTCAGAGGAAACCCTACGCTGAGGCAGCTGGTTGGGAAAGTGTCTTGCTGTTTCTGTTTGGACCGGAAAATTAGCAGCTTTCTCTTTGAATTTAACTTTCCAAAGCAAAGATGAGAATGTTGAGGTTTTTTATTAATGAGCTGACACCTCCTGTGAGCGGCTTCTTCACACTGGGGTGCTCCCTTCCTGGTTTGTGGCAGGAAGAGCACTTGCAGCTGATGAAAGGCTGGAAAGATCCCTCTGGGACAGCTTCAGAGTGCCTGGGTTTGCCAAAGGTTTACTTTAGGGCATTTGAAAAATGCCTCATTAGCAGCTGATGACTTAGCAGGGCAGCTCTTGTTGCGAAAACCTGGAGCTGCCCCTTGCCAGGAGCTCAGGGTGGCTCTTCTTACCTGTCCCTTTCATTTGGGTCGCAGGCTCTTTCCCTTGATGCTCACCCACAGCAGGTTACCTGAGTGCCCCCAACAGCCCTCACTCACACTATTACGGTGTTCGTTTACCAGACTGGCTCTGCCTCCTTTGCCAAATACTCCATGTTCTAAGTGTCAGGATGGGTGTTTAACAATCCCTGCCCTTCCTCTTCCCCAGCCCTGCCACACTGCACTTGTCCTTTGTCACCTGCTACGGCCGTGTTCCTTTGTGACTGCCCTTATCTTGACTGACGCTGTGCCAAACCAGTAACTCCTGTGTAAAGTCTGGAGCAGGTGTGCAAGTGTTTCAGGAATCTTTTTTGATTACCTCTGGATTTGCTGCCTTTTCGTGCTTGCTGCCTGCTGTGCTGTGGCAGTTTCTCTTTCCAGGCACTGTGTGACTGTAGTAGATGTTGGGATTAAGCGCAGCTTTCCTCTCATTTCTTCTGTAGCTTCTGATGTGTCTATTGGAACCAGCTTGCTGTCTAAGCAGACTTTGCTTTGCTTCAGACTTTTGCTTTTTTATTTTTGCTGCTTTTCGTTCTGTGAGTTTTATTTATCTGTGTGTTTTCCCCATGTTGAAGAGGATTTCTATTTCTGTGGGTGCCATGCTCTGCCCTGACAGGCAGCAGCCAGATGAGAGAGAAGCCTGAAGTCCCTTGCTCAGTGTTTTTCTCAGACACTCCTGTTTGCAGCACTCCGTGGTGCAGCAGCACAGCTGGTGCCAGCTCCACTGCCATCTTCTCCTCTGGGAGTCTTTGAGGCACTCCTATGTTTAGTCCTGTGCTGATGTTACCTGGGCTGCTTCCAAGAACAACACAGAACTGCTTCCTCTATTCCTAAAACTGACACAAAGAATGAAAACTGCAGCAGGATTATTTTTAGTTCCGTAAAAGTGCAGCTAAAGCAGCATTGCTGGACTCTGCCTGGACAGAATTTGCTGTTTCAGGTTGATAGGTAGGGAGAGTGTGTGTGTGTAGTAGATGGTATTTTAAAGAGAATTTATGTGCTATTCCTCCACATTGTGTTACAATTTTGAATTGGACCATCTATGCAAATGAGTCTGAAGTCCAAGATTAGTTTCCAGTAAATGTTCATCACGAAACCATGCAGTTAAGGAACAGGAAGAAAAGATCTGAGCCAAGTTGCACTTGCAGAGCTGGGTGTGTGCAAGCAGCTCCTGAGGAGCAGAACTGCTGCAGTTCGAGACCATGGTGGATTTGTCAGGGCTGAGAAGAGCTACAAGAGCAGGAAGAGCTGCAGCTCCTGCCTGAGCTCCGGGCTGTGTCACACTGGTGGGGACAGGAGGGACAAACTTCCTGCCTGTTTGTGTTCACTAGTTCTGTACTCTGTGCACAGTATGAGGCACGTGAACATTTCCAACATGCAGGATATCCTATATGCTGTACGTGCTCTATGTGTTGGTATTAAAACATGAAATGCCCATGAGAACTTTTATTTACCAGTTCCCTCCTGCAGCCCTCTCATGGACAGCTGCCTGCTCTTCCCTCTTGATTCACTGTCAGTGATCTGCTGCCCACAATACCTCACAGCAATCTGTGATTTGAAGGAAAGGAAAGTGCTGATGCTCCTGGCCCAGAAATGCAAGTGTTTCCCCCACTTTGTTGTTACCAGCATCTTATGGCAGTGTTTTCCATATGCCACACTCCTGGGATGTGCCCTTTGGGACTGCTGCCTCTTTGCTGAGTGCTGAGGGAGCTGTGCTGTGAACTCTGCTTCCTGCAAGTCCAAGTGTCCCCCTTGCAGTTCTGCACTTAAAACTCCAGTGTTTGCTCTTGTAAAAGGAGGAGTTGATGGTGGGGTCATGTCTGATGCTGAGCTGATCCATGGCCTAGCATTTAAATCTGGGAGCTTCTGCATCAAAGTAGCCACAGAGGTAGTACTCACAAACAAAAATGTGTAGCAAGCAGTTGTGGAAATTGAACCACTCTTGTTTTGAATTGCGGATATTCTACTACTTAGTTTTTACTATTGTTAGCAAAATTCATCAGTTCATCATTAAAATTCTACCATAACTGTGTTTTGTTGTCTCTACAAGCTAATACCAGTTCAAGCCTGCATAACCTTTGTTTGTATTGTTCTCAGCCTCTGCTGATTAGATCTTGTTTCACAGAAATGACTTGGTATTTGATTTGATAAAATATTTATCAGCACAGTCAGGACCAGTTTGTTTACCTGATACTACCTCAATGCTCTAATTCCAGCCAGCAGTCTAAAGTTCACAGAAGGGAAGATGATTTCAGGAAAACAGAGAATCAGGATGGTGATGATGTGTACAGGGCATTCACGGTCAGGTGCTCTGTCAGCCAGCAGGAAAAAGCCTAAAAGGAAAATAGGGAAGCACTAACCAGTTTATTTTTCTGGCACCTCAGGATGAGATGACTTCAAGTTTGGGCCTTACCACAAAGAAAGCCCTGACGATCCTGAGAGACCAATTGTCAGAACTGCTGGAGGGGCATCAGAAGGAACGGAAGAAAGGGACTTCATGGAAGGTGAGACACCAAACAGCACAAGTTGGGCATTCGGTTTCCCCTTCTCAAAGTAAAGATGAGAGTTAAACAGGAGTTGGCTGCATTCCCCCCGAGTGTCCAGGTGTAGAACTGTTAAAGTCCTTGAGAACAAAGCAAGGAATCTACCTAAAGGTGTGTTTCTATCAGCACTTCTCTCCTGGCTGCCAGAGCTCTGTGGGAAGATGCCTCTTGCCCTGTGAAGGATCTCAGGACTTAGAGAGCAGTGAGCTTAGAGGGTCCATCTCAGGTGGAGATAAAGAGCTGTGAAGCTCAACAGTCTCCCCTTGTCCACCGTGTTTGCCTGGCATGTGTGCTGAATACAAAGTGCCAGTGTTTATGCACAGTGCTTAAAAGTGTTCCTTGGTTGGTCAGTGACAATGGGACAGCCTGGCACAGAAGCCTTTTCATTCTTCCAGTCAAGAGAAAAGCAGAGAGTGTTCACCCAGACTCACCAGCTGAATATCCATTGGTGCTGAAGGATTCACACAATGGATCTGGGATGCTCTGTGTCATGTTCAGGGATTTTGCAAAGTTCTGTTCTCCCTGGAGCACCAGCTGCTGCCTTCACCCTTTCTCACTCTGCTTTTCCAAATGTCTGGCTCTGTGTTCATGAGTGCTGACTGTGTGCTGCTCTCCCTTTGCAGGAGGTGTGGAGGAGCAGTTTCCTGTACCATGGTAACCGCTGCTCCTGTTTCCACTGGCCTGGTGCATCTCTGATGCTGCTGGCAGTGCTGCTGCTGCTGTGCTGCTATGGGAGCCAGCCACAGGGGAGGTGAGCAAAGCTTCCTGTGCTGCTTAACTGAAGCAGGGTGGTAGTTTTATATCATCTTAGTGCTGTGTGTGGTTGACATAAGTGTTATCCCTCATTCTGTCTAGATATCTAGATATCAGCATACTCACATTGGTAAGTCCCTGTCAGTCCCTTTCATAGAGCTTCAGCCAACTTAATTCCACTACTGATAGACCCAGGGAGTGTCCTGTGGAAAAACGGAGGGTTTATTTTTTCTACAGCATTCCTGGATCTTTAAAACTCCTAAGGCATTATCATAGTTAGGAAGAATTTTGAAACTGGAGAAATTAGTCGCTCGTGAGAGAAGTTAGTGTGCTATACATGCCTTGACTATATTTTTAAGGTATTTTTTAATTGAGATGGGTCCTTTCAGACCTCTCAGGTGTCATTATCCTAAAGAAGAAGTGTGATCATGCATTTCTTTTTGAGCCATAAATCTGTGAGATGTGGGAATAAACAACCAGGCAGTTGTGTGTTTATCTCTGTGGGTGTCTGGCAGAGTATTCTGCTTGTTTACTTGAACCTCATCTGCTTTCTGCTTCCTCCTGTTTTGCTGTGTGAAGCCAAGGTGCTGAGATAGTCAATGCACTGGCACTCTTCCTCCTGCTCCTCTTGGATCTCCTCATGATCGGGCGTCAGGAGAGGCTGAAGTGCAGAGAGGTGGAGAGGAGGCTTCAGACCATTGTTGATAAGATAAACGGTGAGGTCTCCTTCATCTGTCTCATTTGCACTTGTGTTTTCCTGCCATTGAATCTTTCCCCAAACCTGGTCACATGCATTCCTTATTAAGCTTGATACCCTTCCCCTATGCTGCACAGAGACAGGCTGTGGGAAGTGTGTTCTCCTCATGCCTGTCCTGTAAAATAGTTATTTTGAGCTGTCATATGGCCATGTGCTTCCAAGCTGTGTGTTACCAGGTGGGCGTCTGTTATGGCTGTGCTTTGGAGTAACTTGAATCCTCATATCCTTATAAAAATATCTGCCTTGCAGCAGATGATGAGGGGAGAACACGTGGGGTTGTACCACAACACGGAGCAGAAGGAGATAAATTGCTGTGCATGAGCATCGTCTCAACAGGGCTTTGGGACCTGAGGGGGCACTTCATTTCAGTGGGGCAGTTTTAAAGACAGCCTTTAGCTTTTCTGTTGTAGAGGTTTTTAGATGACTGTTTAGTTGTTAATACTGGGTGGAGAGAGAAGGGAAAAGCCGTTAAGGAGGAAGAGAGAGATGATAGAAGATCATGGTAATGGGCTGAGCTTAGCACTGCGGGACTTATTGCCCTACAGGATGTAAATCCAGAATTGCTACCACTTCATTCTTTCACACTTTGTGCTTTCAGATACACTTGGCAAAGAGGTGAAATGGCCAGACTCCATGTACCCTGACCTTCACATGCCTTATGCCCCATCCTGGTCCCTTCACTGGGCCTACAGGGATGGCCATCTTGTCAACCTGCCTGTGAGCCTCTTGGTAGAAGGAGATGTTGTTGCTTTGAGGCCAGGCCAGGAGTCATTTGCTTCTCTGAGAGGGATTAAGGTAACTTGCTTGTCTGATTTCCCTGGCCTGTAACAATATATTTCCCAGGTTTTTCTTGCTAAGGCTCTAATTCCCAGAGTACAGATTACTGGAGTGTTTGGTTTCTTCTGACCTTGAAAATTGCTTGAAATTCCAGTTCACTCAAGGACTGCACATAGTTAGCCAGGCTGCATCTTCTCCATGAACTCCCAAACCCACTGGACAGGAGACATTAATGTTATACAAAAGCACCGTATTTCCTCCTCTCTCAGGTCAAGGGGAAAGTGTAATGTGCTACTAAATATAAGTGGAGTGAATCTATCCAGTAGGATAATATGACATACAAACCTCGTCCTTTATCCTGCTTTTTATGTGCAGAAATAAAGTTTGTCTGCTTTGACCTTCTCCTTACTACTGATTTAATATAAAAGAAAGTAATATAAAATACCCAGTGTAGAAGTAAATTAACTACTCATTTACAAGATCTATACAAAGGTTTTACTGCTTGAAGAAGGTTGGGAAAAGTTTAAAGCTTGAAATTTACCTCTGGTGGTTTTGATTGTAACTTTCACTCCAAATGCCAATTCTAATGAAATAACCGGATGTGCTTGAACACAAGCCTTTGGGCTCTCTGACCTTTTTTTAGGATGATGAGCACATAGTTCTGGAGCCTGGAGATCTATTTCCACCCTTCTCACCCCCACCCTCCCCAAGGGGAGAAGTGAAGAAGGGACCTCAGAACCCTCAGCTCTATCGTCTCTTCCGTGTGTTGAAGACCCCAATAATTGATAATGTCAGGTGGGTTAAATACAGGGCACAGTGCCTGCCCAGCTGTCTGTGTCCTTGTTGCTGCCTTCCTGCTAAGCAGGTGAGGAGACCTGAGGAGTTTGCTTTGGTAACATTGCAAGTTTACCATGGCAGGTGCCACACTCTTATTGTAGATGTTGGCTTCTCTTTTGACAGCCGTCCCTCATAGCATAGGCTGAGCACAGTGTTCTAATCAGGTCTGCTAGAAGGTTTATATCCAAGGAAAGTGAAGAGTTAGGGTCTTGGCTGCTGAAATTTCAAGCTGTTTTCTGTTTTTAGGTGGTGCCTGGAAATGGCTCTGTCACGGCCTGTGACAGCCCTGGATAATGAGAGGTTCACTGTACAGTCAGTGATGCTGAAATACGCTGTCCCTATTGTGCTGGTAGGTCTCATTTCAAGCCTTTGTGCTTGAGAATAGCCATGTTTTGTCAATAAAGGTGAAGAATTTGCAGCCACCAACAGGATGTTGTGGCCAGGCTCACTCATGCAGCTGACTCTTTGTGTACCTTGGGCAGTTCAGAGATGCTGAGCCACGTAACCGTGAGAGTGGAGGGAGGAACTGCAGCAGCAGATCAAAAATGTATTTTTCATACTTTCCCAGGGCTGAGAATGTTACAAGGCACTGAAAACACCTTCCCTGCAAGTGCCAGTAGTTGGGTGACAGTGTCATCTCTGAATTGCAGGCTGGATTCCTGATCACCAACGCCGTGCGCTTCATTTTCCAAGCTCCTGGAATTGCTTCCTGGCAGTACACTCTTCTTCAGCTGCAGGTAAAGGAGGGCTCTGAGCTTCGCTATACCTGCTCCCCAGAGCACCACCGAGATGGATTCCTTCCTTCAGTGACTTAATTCATCCTGTGACAGCCTCCTGTGCTTCCTGAATCTGGAAGCATGCTGGATCCAGGAGCATTCAGTGGAGGAGGACAACAGAACTTCCCTGGCCATTCCTTACAGAATTACCTTTAAATGTTTTGCTCTCTCATTTGCCATATATGTGTTTATCTGTATCTATTTGTCTATATCTATATATGTGGTATCCTTTGCTCTTAAACTCTTTAGAGTTTATGCCAAATTCAGCAGGAAAAACAGCTGCAATTTGGTGTGATTGATTCATGGCCTTCTTCATTAAAGCCCCCTAAGGTGTGCACTGTTTGGCACTGCTTCCAGTCTCCTTCCTTCTTGCCCTGGCCTTTTATCCTTATCCTCTCACTGTGGTGGAAAAGATGTCATGTGAGAGGTTCTGACTTCTTGTTGTCTTTGTGCTTGTTAGTGATCACAGGTTGTTTTTTTCAGGTGAATGGTGTCTTACCCATCCTTCCATTGCTCTTTCCTGTCCTGTGGATTCTTGCTACAGCCTTTGGAGAAGCCAGAGTGTTGGCCCAGATGAGCAAGGCCTCATCCACCTCACTGGTAGGTTTCTCTCCACAACAAACCATTGCAGAGACAAGGGCAGGAGACAAAAAGGCTCTGTGAAGTGAGCACACTGAATTCAGCAGATGTGTCCACATAATTGTAAAACCTTGTTGGATCTTTGGTTGTCCCAGCTGTGCCCTCTCCCTGGAGTACAATATTACTTCTTGAACAGATGCTTTAATTTTTTCAACCTCTCTACAGATATCCCAAGGTGATAGGAAGCTCTGGTGATTCCGTAAAACTCTTCAAGGCATGTGCTTTCTGTCAGATAAATACAATTTGTCAGAGGGGTCAACATGGAGATGAATGCCCTGTGGTGGCTGTAACTGGGCAATGTGTAGCCATTGAGAAGGAATGAGATACATCGTACCCTCTGCAATGCCCTGTGGGCTGAACAGTCCTTCCCTGAGGCTCTGGGGCTTTGTTTGCAGGCATGGCTTTTGCATAGGTCAGGGAGTAAGAGCAATGCCTGGTGGTTGTGCTGGTTTGGGGAGTGGGGTTTGGTGGTCTGATGGGGTGTGATCCTGAGTTGGATGTCCTGTTGTGTGTCCCTTCTTCTATCCTGGTGGCAGTGCTGGTGAGATGCACTGAGCTATGTTTGTCTTCTGTGCTGATTTCTGTTACTTGGACGGAGTTTCTCTCTCTGTCTTGTCCTTCCTTGGCCTCTGTGGCCCTGGGTCTGTGTTTTCTATTCTTTTCTCTCTAGTTGAAGATGACTAAGCTGCCCGTGTCCTGGAAGGAAGGACACGTTACGTCCCTTAGTAGCATTTGCACCTTTAGAATCTCTTCTCAGTGTTTTCTCCACTTTAGCTTTCCTACCCATTCTCAGCATCACTTGGTTTGTACTTTAGAAACGTCCCTCTTTCCCTTCACAATTTGCAATTCAGCTGGGAAAACCAGAGCTCCTTGGCTTCCTTGCTTCATCATTCTCAACATTCCCATTTGCCCTGTCACTCATACTTGCACCTTCCTTTTTTTCTTTCCTGTCTTCTCATTTTTCTTGTCCAGGCAACTCTGTCTGTCCAGCCTGCTCTTTCTGTGGCATCTCAGACATGATCCTCCATCCTTGCTGCTGCAGAACAGCTGTTGTGATGTGCCTTGGTCACTCACCCCCTGACCAGGGCAGTCACTTGGCCTCTCTATTTCCCTCCTTCCTTCTCTCTCCTCTGTTCAAAATGTAGCAGGTAAGACCCTTCTCCTCTCCAATAACTTGGCCTACTTGGTGGTGACTTGGCCACTTCTTCACCTTCCTCCCCTTCCTATCATGTTTAAGCTGTTTGATTCCCAATTTTTCAAGGCCAGAGGTGACCTTGTGACTGGTTGAAAGGACACAAACCAGTGCCCCCCTAAAAAAGCCCCTGCCTCAAGTTTCATTACTGCTGTTGGACTGCAGCAACATTCCTTTTAGAAAGGAATTTGCTGTTGGTTTGAAAACATTTGTACTGCTTTTGATAGGTTGTCTCAGTAATTATTTACCTTCACTACTAAAAATGGACATTCTGTGTTAGTGTTAGTTAGTTAGAATTTCTGCAGTATCTGATTTCCAGCCCTTGGAACATTTACATCTTTTGTCTCCTAGATTTAAGAGCAAAGAGCACGTCAATCAAAATTCTGGTCTGTTGTAACTACTCACATTCCTTTTTACCATCTCTGGTTAAGTAAACAGTTCAAGCACCTTGAGGCACCATAAGCGTATTTTCCAAACTTCTAATCTTTCTCTTGGCATTCCTCTTATCTTTCTCCAGTGTTTCGGGATCATTGTAGGGTTATGAATCTCAAACCCCACAAAATATTCCAGTAATAGTTGTGCTTTTGATAAATTTCAGAATAATTTGGACTTTCTGCTCTGTGTTCCCTTGTTTGTACAACAAAGGATCCCATTAGATCTTTTAGTCACAGCTTTAAAAGGCCAGGCTTTGTTCAGCTGATAGTCTGCAGTTACTGCTTTCTGAGAGTCCTTGTCCTGTAAGTCCAGCTTCATTTTTGCACATAAATACACAGCCTTAGTTTTGTGCCTGTTGGGATAAATATTTTTGGATATTGCCCAAACAATCCATATTGTTCTGTGACAGTGGTCTGTCCTCCTTATATTGCACCCTGCCCCAAACATTGTATCATTTACAGTCTCTATCAGTAATGTGTTGTTTTTAGTTTTCTCTCAGGCTATTAACAAAATACCCAGATTTGTCCCTGCTTGAGCTAGTAACACATTATTGCAAATAATTTCCGTTTCTGTTCCATGTAGAGATAGTCTATTTCTTATATCTAACATGGGCCCTATTGCTCTGGTATTTTTGTTAGAAAACTAGTCAAGCATTTAGAATCAAGTCAAATTACCAAATGGTCTATGTCAAAAGCAGTGCTTTTATCAGTCAAATTTGTAATTTTGTCAAAAAAGTTATCACAATAGTTTGAGGAGATTTGTGCTCTTGTAGTTGTGGTGTTTGGCACTGGTTGTATTATTCCACTTATTTTAATTGAGTCTCATATTAGCTGCTCTGTTATTCTGTCTGAAATCAAAGTCTGTCTGGGGTCCTGTGGTAACTTGGATGGTTCTCCTTCCCTTTTTGGGCATTGGCACCACTTCCATTGAACTGGGACTTAATCCATAGTTCAAGCCTTGTGCAAAATCAGCAGTAACAGTCATTGTCCAGACCTGCTAATTTAAACATATTTACTTTCAGTAGCTGGTGTTGGAATGGAAAATATTTCATAGTTATCATATGGTATGATTGTATCACTGAATAAGGAATAGCAATATTTATTTAACACGTCTGCCTTGCCTGCAATGTCATTTACAATTTCACTGTCTTTAACAAGCAGTGGTCTGGTTTTAATTACCTACTGGTGTACTTTTCCTTATTTTTTATGTTAATTTTTACTTCTATTTTCACTTTCACTCAAAACTGGTCTCTTATTTTTACTATGGAATTGTTGCTTTTTAAAATTGTAACAAAATATTCTTTAACAGTTCCTAATTACCCTTCATGGTTCTCAGTTTAAATGATTTCTGACAGATTTCTCTTGGCTTTTTTTGGCTTTTTTTAAACTGTTCCTTTTTCAAGTGCCAGATATATGCATTATTATTTGGGCTATGGTTTTATTTACATATAAATGTAATTGCCATGTTCACTTACTGTTATGAATAGACTTTAAATTTAAACTTTTTCAAAATTACGTCTAGTGTGGAATACCTTTGTGCTGGATGCAAAAATTCTGAGTTAGTGAATTTCTCAGTGTAATTCCAAGAGCCCCGTGGTGGTGTTCTGCTATAATTTCTTTTCATTTCCTATCCACATCCCATTCATATCCCCTCATTCCTCTGTGTCCATTGTGTTCCAGGCACCTGCTTTTCCAACCCCTCTTCCAGCTGCCTTCCTGTAACTGACCCATATAAGTTAAAATCAGATCACTCAATCCTGGCTCTTTCTGTCTAAAAATAACCACCCAGAAAGAGCCTCCTCTGGGTCTAATTGCTATTATTTTCTCTGCAGACATTTAGGTAATGACTGTGTGTTCCTCTGTGATGTACAGCACCAAGCACTTTGCCTGTGCTTCACAAGTAGATAAAAACAGAGTCCATTAAAGACTTAATTGCTTTGATGAGTTATCAGTCTGCCTTGGTACAGCGATTCCCACAGAGCAGGACTCCTGCTTTCTCCTCCCTGAAGGCACATCCTGAGGGAAGGATGTTCCTCATGGCGCATTTCTGAGCACAATTATAGTAACTGGTCTCTTCTCTTGCTGCAGCTTGCTAAGTTTTCAGAGGACACTCTCAGCAGCTACACAGAGATGGTATCTTCTCAGGTACTATTATTATGAATTGTTTTTCTCCATCTTCACTGCAGAACTTCATTATATCCTTTCCCTTCCTCTCTGATCTCCTGCTTGTTGCTAGACCCTTTTTACCTGTGTCAGTTGTCCATTGTCACTCATTTGTTGCTTTAATTTGCTGTGCATGCAGGTTGCATGTCTTTCCCCTCCACCTCCCCATGTAAATACTGCTCTGCTGACCAGAGATTGAGGTGACCTCGATACTGAGTCCAGTTGTGCTTTTCTGAATATTGCAAATGGTTTGAAATCAATGTTTTCTGTCCTGGAGACAGTACCTCCTTCAAGTCCTGTTTCACAAGTAAAATAAACTTTTAATGGTGTGTGTCTGAAAGAAGGGAAGTATTTTGCTGGTACCAGAAAAACCTTGTTGAAGCCAAAACTAAAACCCAAAGGGGAATGGTGGTCAGCACCTAGACCAAAGTGCAGAGGGGACCACGGGATGTTCAGGCTTTTAAAAGGTCTGATCCTATTCCATAGGCTCCTTATCAGGCTTAAGCACATTACTGGTGCTTCCAAAGCTGGGGCAATTTAACATTCAGGAGCTCTTTTTCTGGGGAAGGAACTGCTCTGGTCATTCTATAAATTCCATCATCCAGATTAAACAGGTGGGTAGAGGAAAGATACTTCTCTGTCTAATCTGGCATTAAGATGCCCCTTTCCATAAGGAGGCAGATGGACTCCAGGAGTCCTTAAAAATCCCTAGATATGATAAGAATCAATTCCTGTCTCCTTGCTCCCAGTCACTCATAGGAATGCACATGGGTGCACGCACACCTGTTTCCTTTGCTGAATATTTTGTTGCCTTTCTGTGCCAGTTCATCATTTAGCTGAGATGTTTTTCAGGTATTAAATAGGAGTGATTTTAGCTGACCTACCTTGTTGAGAAGATTTGTTTCTTTCCTTTAGTAACATTTTTGCTTAGAAGAAACTGGTTTAAGTAAGAGCTTTTTTTCTTGGTGATAGCTCTGGATTGTTTTGCATTTGAGCTTACTGCTGTACTATCCATTAGGATCCAGGGCACATGATTTGAGGAGCTTTGGGGGAAGTGCTCTGCAGTGACAGTATTCCAGAATAACAGCTAAAAAGCAGTAAAATAACGCAGTAATTCAATCCTGGGTTTGCTGGCTTTAGGATTGCACAGAGGAAAACACACTCTGGCCAAGCTCTGGTGCTTAGATTGATTGCTGCCATCCAGACTCCCTCTGAAACATGTTTGTGTGGAAAAGGAAGGGTGCCAACTGGACATTTTTATTTTGCAAAATATCCCCTTCTTTCCATTTCATTACAATTCCTTTGTAAGGATGGAGTAGTCAGGGCACCTTGGCTTTATTTCCAGTAAGAAACCTTGGGCAAGTCACCTCACCACAGGGACTCCATCCATTGCCTGATTTGCAGCATGGTGGTGGGAAACCAAAGGCCTCCAATGCCACATTCCAAGGGGTTGAGTTACTTCAGGATAAAAACACTAAGGGGTGACAACTAATTCACTCGAAATGAGCTCACTTGAGAATTCCTTTCTGTGTTTTTGGGTGGACAAGAGGTAGTTTCAGTGAATTCTCAGTTGAACAATCTGACTGACAGCAGTCAGTGGAAAGGGGAGGAAATGCTTTTCCCTGGAGAACACCAGCACTGTATCAGGTAACAGGTTCCCACAGAGACTGATGTCTATCTTACAGTGTATCCCTGTGTTGAAAGTGAAAGCAGGTAATGTCATACTCCCTTTTTTCCTTCTCTCCCTTCATCTTCCACTGAATGAGTCTCTAACTAGCTGATGTCCTCTGCTTCCCTCGTCAGGAAATGATACACTGTATCTGGAGCCACTTCCTCTGTGTTTTAAAAGGCAAATCCCCAACTCTGAGCTTCACTTCCAGCTTGCTCCACAGTCTGGGATCTGTCACTGTGAGTATTGCTGGGTTGTCAGAAAGAGGAGCCCTGTGAGCATGCTTCATTTGCATCATTCATGTTGTCCTTCCCTGAGCACAGACTGTTTGCAATCAGTTCACTGTGCTGGAATTAGAAACCGTTCAGGCACCTGTCTTTGTAGAAGAGTTTGTAACTGTCTTGTCATGTCCAAGCACATTTATAGGCTAAAACAATGGTTTGAGATACTCTGTGACATCTGACAGGATGTCTGTATTTTCCGGCTCTGGTTCTGGTCAAATTACCCTCTTGATTCCTGTACAAGAGCCAGCTGGTTTGGGTTCTGGTAAGGTACTAGCTGGTGAAATAAGTTGAGTAGTTGTTTCCTTCCCTTGGTCTTCATGCCTAGTTTTGTAATATGTTGAAGTAAAATTGGTGTTAAACAACCCATCAATCTTGTTAGAGCAAGAGAAATCCAGTCTTGGATTTCTTGGAGTGTTATTAGGTGCAGATTCTTAAAAGAGAAAGTTGGTGAAGGAGAGACTTGTCTATCCTCCCGTGTGTTTATTAAAGTCATTATATTTACAACTATGCATGTACACTGAGATGTTTTCACTAAGTTTTTGATTTCTTGGGGGTGTTGTGGGATGTTCTAGGTGCTCTGCTGTGTAGACAAGCAGGGGATTCTTTCCTGGCCAAACCCCAGCCCAGAGACTGTTCTGTTCTTCAGTGGGAAGGTGGAACCACCTCATGACAGCCACGAAGATCTGAGTGACGAGCTCTCCACGCGGTCCTTCTGCCATCCTGAGATGGAAGATGAGGTGAGTGATCCTTAATGCAGTGTGTTGGCTGCAATCACAGTTTGACTGACACACAATGTGATACTATAGAAGGGCCTTGTAGAGAAGTCCTGTGCCATAATTCTTTGCTTAAAAGATGAAGAAGCAGCGAGGATCCTTTTCTACAGGAGTCCTAAAGCAGCAGGTGAATCAGCAGTGCCTTGTGTTCAACCTCTGAATCACCACCCTTTGTTCTGTTGGTCTCCCACAGCCCCATGAAAGAGATGCTTTGCTCTCTGGCCCCTTGGCAGACACAGTGCACATGGCCAATGAACAGGAGAGGAACAACTGGTCTGGTGATGCTCCAAAGGCTCCTGAAGCCTCTGCCCACCGAAAGCCAAACAGCAGAAGCAAACATCCCTCTGGATCCAATGTGAGCTTTAGCAAGGACACAGAGGGTGGAGAGGAGGAACATACTCAGGTAAGACATACTGGAGGGGCACACAAGTAGGCTTTTGTGGAGCTGTAATACAACTCAAGCCCATAGAGTCCCCACTTTTGGGGAATTTAACTGGGAATTCCCTGCAGGATTCTAGGCTCAAGCTGTATTCATTATAACCAGCTAGAGTTTCTCTGCCTGTTGGACCAGGTTGCTGGGGACAGCGAGGTGTTGGCTTGTGAGGCTGAAGACTTTGTGTGTGACTACCACCTGGAGATGCTCAGCCTGTCCCAAGACCAGCAGAACCCCTCCTGCATCCAGTTTGATGACTCCAACTGGCACATGCACCTGAACTCCCTCAAGCCTCTGGGCCTGAACGTGCTGCTCAACCTGTGCAATGCCGGCGTGACCGAGCGGCTGTGCCGCTTCTCCGACCACCTCTGCAACATTGCCCTGCAGGAGACTCACAATGCTGTGCTGCCTGTCCACGTGCCCTGGGGCCTCTGTGAGCTTGCCAGGCTGATAGGTGAGGAGGAACTGGATGAGCAGACACAGAGAAATCAGAGCTGTCAATAGACACTTAATCCTTAGAGAGCATGAGAATATTTCCCCAGTCCCGTTTGCTGAGGAGGTGGAAATCCAGAGCTGACTCTGCTGTTGTTTGGTTGCCAAAAGAGTTTATTAAAGAGATGGCTTTTGGCAAGTTCTGACACTGTCAGCGCTATCCAAGGAACAAATGTCATCAAGGATAGTGCCAGCCAGCCTTGGCTAAGCTTCATATTCTTCTGGTGTGAGTCTGCCAGTCTCATCAGGAGACAAAGAATACCTGCTAATGAACAGGTATCTTGCCTGTCTTTACACTAGGGCTTTACAGGAAGTTTGGGGATAAATGATGTACCTCAGCTCACTGTATCGATGGGAAAATGGAGGCATAGGGTAGCTAAGAGGTTAGAGGTAATACTGGGATTAAAACCTGGAAACTTGAACCCACTTCCATGCCTGTCCTGTGATGTCACAGTTATTCTTGTCAGAGAACAAGAGCATGAACACTGTAATTAACTAATCTAGTCCTTTTGAGTGTTTTTCATCCTAGATCTTGAGCCATATTTACATAGATGCACAGTGAACACAGCTCTCCTACCAATTGCTGGGGAGGTATCAGAATGAGCACAGGCAAAATGGGTGGCACACAAGCAGGAGAAGGGACTTTTGCATTGATTAGAGCCTAATTTTCCTCCTCCTTGTGGTCATGTTTCAGGTTTCACACCAGGTGCTAAAGATCTTTTCAAGCAGGAGAACTATTTGGCTTTGTACCGCTTGCCAAGTGATGAGATGGTTAAGGAAACCATCCTGGGGAAGCTTTCCTCCATCACCAAGAGGAGACCCCCCCTGAGCCACATGATTAACCTGTTTGTGAAGGACACCACTACCAGTAAGCCTGCCTCTTTCTCTGGGCATCCACTTGGCAGAGGGGGAGCTTTTCTTCAGAGAGCCCAGAAAATGTCAGGCTGGAAGAGCCTGGAGTCCCTGTGGGGTGATGGCTCTGCTCTGCCCATGGCCAGTGCAGATGTGATTAACAAACCTCAGTGGTTTTCTGTGGTTTACTGAGGGGGGGAATTCTTCCCAGCCTTGACGCATTCCAGAATCATAAATAATTTTAAAAAAATGTCTTAGATAGCACATAGTAGACCTGTTTCCTGGGACCAAATGGCAGTGCAGAGCATGTAATGGGTTTATTGGGTTTTTAATAGACTTCATGATGGTAGGGAAACTAATACTGCACAGGGTTGAATATCACTCTGAGTTTTAGTTAATGCTCATCCTTCTGATAAATCATAAACCAATATCTTTGTGACTTGTCTAATGTATTACATTGTACACTCCTATATTGCGTACTAATCCCATGCAAACTCACAGTGACCATGAATATAACACCTGAAGCCAAGCAGACTTCTCCACTCTTTCTTTCTACTCCTTCCTACTCTCATAGGAATGGGCTAGGATGGGAAGGATGTACAGCTGGTTGAGGTCTTAAAGCACCTCAGAAAGATTTAACAGCTTGCCTGTCAGAGCTCTTAGTCTCTTTGTAATTCCTTAAATTGACTGAACTTGACTCTCTGGAGTTGACATATGTTCAGTATTGAATCTGAAATATGATCATTGTGCTGGCCAGAGTTTTACCAGGTTAACTGTCTGCTCTCAGCCACTTCTTCTTAAATTTTTATCTTTATTTGGGAAATGAGCTTTTTCATTTGTTCTGATTGCTGCTGTCTTGCCTTTGTAAGTAGGAATTATTTTGATGCTGAGATTTTTAGTGTAGAGAAAAAACCTTTAATGTTGCCTCATTTCAACTCGTTATCCTCACTTTTAAACGGTTTAGGTTAGAGCCTGGAGCTCAGACGAATATGTGTGACCTGGATTATGCTGTCTAGAGTAAATTCTAAGAGGAATTTTGCCAGTTGGGTTTAGTTAACCATTGGAACACCTCTCACACAATAGTCTTGTCCCTTGAAACTTCCTAAAATACTGCCATTTTAGAACCAGAAGTACTGTATTGTGCAGATAGCATTGGGTGAAGTCAAATGGCTCTGTTTATGCAGAAGTCAGGCCAGATGATCATAACTTACCTCTCTCCAGACATTATTTGTGAATAAATCTTTGAACCCACCCACTCCCATGACATGCTGCAGTCAAAGCGAGATACATAAATTCTACAGCTGTAGCAGAAATAGGAGGCAGCTTATCTGTATGTTCCCTTGCTATTCCATTGAAATACGTGTCTCACCATCTGGCAGTGTTCATCCCAGATCCATAGTAACCACATGGAAATGAGGGGCTCACCGGCGTCTTCTGCGGAAGTAAAACAGCTCGATACCATCTCTGTCTTCCTTTGCTGGAGCTGCACTGCTCCATTCCTTTTGCTCTGTGTCACTGGCTCAGCTGGAGCTGTTTGGTTCTTCCCAACCAGTCCCAGCAGCCATGAAGGGCTGGTCATACCCCCTGCCATGTTAATTAGTTTTTTCCTCTTTCAACAGAGAAATCCTGGCCCGAGAGTTCATGATTTGGGAAGGAAAAGGCCTGACTGGGCTCATTTTACTGGCAAGGACAGCTCAGTGAACTCCTTGCAGTTTATAGTGTCTGCAGTTACTGCCACTTTCCCCTTAGCAGGGCTGTGGTGTGGGATTGCAGTTGCTGTCAGGCACAAACGTGGGTACATCTGTGCATGGGGTCATTGCAAGCTCTTGCTCTGTGTCCAGGACATAGGTTTTGCATGGATAAACATCTCTTGTTCCCTCTTTCCTAGCAAGGACTATCTGACCTTAGGAGCAAGGTAGGAAGGATTAGGTGTTTATACAATAAAATTAACCAGAGCTCTGCACAAGTGCTCCTTTGTGTCCCTGGGACAGGCTCCTTCTTTCACACACAGCTCTTATTTGTCTCGGAGGTTTGTTATGCTGATAAACTTGGCTTGTGATGACTATTTATAGCAAAAGCAGAGAGCTGCTGTGTTTTGGAAAATCCTCCGGTGTTCCTGAAGGTCCCTGCCTGGTTTGTGTTGAGGGGATATTCTTGGCTCTGGATTTCACCAGCCAGTGTGAACATTAGCAGTCAGCAACAATGCCTGCAAGAAGCCTTTGGCCTCATTTTTCTTGGCAGTGGGGTTTTTTTTGGTGGGTTTTTTTCATTAGCTCAGCTTTGAAGCTGTTGGGGGCAAAGTCAGAGAGCAGCTGGAGGAGGGAAGGGAGACTCTACGTGCAGGAAATGTTAATGGATCGATACAAATGAGAGGGAGCAGGAGGTGTAGAGGGGAGGCAGCCCCACATCCCTGAACTTGTGTCCTGTGCCTGGGACCTGCACCAGTGATGTCACACTTCTGAGAAAAACTTTTCAACACCTCTGACTACAAGAGGGAATAAGAGATTTTGAGTCTGTATTAAAGACTAAAATAGCAGGAGGAAAAAAACAGGACAAACTGTGGTGTCCATCGATTTTCAGTTCTTCCCTAAAGACAACATGAGTCACTTTTTTAGAGTCTCCTATGTTGAACTATTGACCCATCCTGATTTAACACATTTTCAGGGTGAAAATGTGAAACAGGCTGTTATCTGGCAGGTCACACTGATCTTCTGCTACTTGAATGAAAAGTATTCAAGAATAGCTCTTACCCTTTAGTTCCACGTCTGGCCTAGAAATGAATGCACTTTGCAGCGTAGGCAGACTTTGATCCCTGTAGGCTCATCACTGCTGCTTGTACTTTCATGACAAGAGGTACAAAGGAATTTCTCTTCTTCTGCTCTGTGGGATGCAGGAGCAAGATATTATCCCACCTTTATAGGAGCAGGATTGATACACAGGGTAAGGGGAGAATAGGAAGGGACTACATGACTCACATTTTATCACAGCCTGGTTTGAACGCACAGTTGGACAAAGGGCAGCTGCAGGTGCATCATCAATCCTCAATAATTTCTTGATGGAGACTGAAGACTTTCAGCAGAGGAAAAAGGGATATCTGGAATGCATCAAAGCATTTTGTGGGAACACTCATGTTTTAACAAATAAGGGTGGTGTGATATCCCCTTCCTGGGAGCTGTATGTATGATGCTGACTCATTTTTCTCCTACACTTCAGGCACTGAGCAGATGTTTTCTCATGGGACAGCTGACATCATCCTTGAGGCCTGCACTGACTTTTGGGATGGTACCGATATCTACCCCCTCTCTGGCTCTGACAGGTGGGCAGCTTTCTCTTTTGGGGCATTCAGGAGCTGCACATAAAATGCAGGGGGAATCTGGTCACTCTTAAAATTCTTTTTGTGATGCTTGTTAAGCTTTTTAAGAGCTTCAAGTAGGTTATGAACACGACCCGTCTCTGCTGGTAATTAATTGTGATCATTATAGCAATGTAAGAGATTAGATAGCAACAAGCATTCAGTTGGACTGGAAGAACAAGCCACTTCTTACTGTATCTGTTTGGATATTGTCCTCTTGTAAGTGGATTCTGACTATACTGTGTAGCAGGACTGAATTATAATCAGGTCATGCTGGTGGCGGAGAATTTTTTGGTTTTTTTCAAGAAAAATGTGTTGTCTTACATGAAATGCAAAATGATCAATTGTGCCTGAACCAGTCCACACAATGCTTCACACCCTTGGAGTCCTGCTGCAATATATGGCAGTGTGTGCTGTATTTTCATCTACAGGCTGAACTGCTGTTCCTGTTGGCAGAGCAGACCAGTAATGTTTAGTTTCACTGACTTTTCACATTGTTCTTCTAAATCCGCTTATCCTCAGGTGTGAAAAAACTGCCACTGATCCTTTTTGGAATATCGATCATGTTACGAGCAAATGAAAAATCTGATGTATAATCTAATTTGTTACCTTTGTGAATTCAGCTTAGAGAAGGAACTTTATCTTATTTCAGTGACTGAATATTGACTAAATGCAGCTCCCAGGACCTAGACTCTGAAAGGGGATAGGAGAAACGTCTGCTACTGCAACTGTCCCTGCCATAGATCCTGTTGTCAGAGTTGTCAGTTCCCTCTTTGGTGTTTATCTCCCTACAGATAAATTATGTCTGATGAATTAAACTTCTGCTGTCATGCAGTGAACTTCCTTGGAGTCATCTGGCAGCCATATAGAGCATATTATATATATTAATAAGTGTATTCGAAGAGCTCTGTGTTCATACCCATCAATCTCATGGGCAAACAGAAACATTCACCACTGCCCCTGTTGGAATATGTGTTCTTGTTGCCCTGCAGTGCCTGCAGCTTGGAGAATGCAAAAACAGTAGGGAAAGGCTTCTTCAGACTTTCTGTAAAGAGTCTTTCAGACTCTTTATGGAAGACATTTTTCCAAATACACGGAACTACAGCATACATTGTCAGAAACGTGGCCCATTTTTGCTAACTTTGCCTGTTTTTTCTCTCTTCCACATAGGAAGAAGGTGCTGGATTTCTACCAGCGAGCCTGCCTGTCAGGATACTGCTCTGCCTTTGCATACAAGCCAATGCACTGTGCCTTGTCCTCCCAGCTCAATGGCAAGTGCATCGAGCTGGTGCAGGTGCCGGGGCAGAGCGCGATCTTCACGTGTTGTGACCTCCCCGGGACCACTCCCATCAAACAGAGCAGCCGCAGGAACAGCTGGAGCTCAGATGGTATGTGTGCCTTCAGTCCTGGCTGCAGCCAGGTCTGCTGCTGGCCCAGGGGCTTGGTCTGATCAGTCTAGAGCTGTGAGAACATTGTTGTTCAGAGTAGCAGATGGGAATTTGGGAGGAAGGGTTTCTGAAGTAGAAGTGTTTTTGGAGGAAGTAACGATGTGGCAGCTGGTAGGGATATTTCTAGTTAAGTTATTGAAGCTTGCAGAGAAATTCTTCTCCTTGTGGGAAGTCTGTTTCTAAAGCAGGCTACGGAGAGTCAAGACTTCTGGGTATTTCAGTACTTGGTTTGCTATTTGTCTGATTTTATGGAAATCACATGTGATGGGCTTTTCAAAGGATTGAAATGTGTTCTATGCAACTATTATCCCTTGATGGATTTTGTTGCTGTACTGAAGGAACTGATTCCCACTAGATGAACTGTACATGTCCTTCAGAACAGCAGTGCAAACTGAGAAAGAAGCACATACCATTACATAAATTCAGGAGACTCTTTTGGAAAAGCAGTCTTAACCTCTTTCTGCCTTAGTCTCCCATTCTGTAAAATGTGACTAGTGGGGTTTCCAACAGCTAGGGACAGCTGTGACTGTTTTCAGAACACTTTTGAGTCCCACCTGTGGCAAGCCTTGCAACTGTGTGAAGTGTTCTATTATTTTGTTCTTCATGCCGCATCCAGCCCCCATTCACCACAGGCTGATGTGGTGATGGTGAGGGAATGCTGTCAAAGAGTCTTTGCAGGCTTTTTGGAAGTGTTTGCAGGGAACATGATTCAGTTCTTTTGCATCAGCCCCTCGTGCTCTGATGCCACTGTGCCTCAGCTAGACTCACCATGTTTTTTAGGCACAGTAGGATGTGTTTAAAATGCATATATGAACATTATGCAGCAGACATCCTTGACCTTTCTACCCAAATTCCTTGTGACTGATCCCTGCCTTCTGTTTTATCTTTTTCCTTTCCACGCTTGCTGTTTCCCACTTGTGTTCTTGGTCTCATATGTGGGGATGTCCTGTAACCACTTCTGTGACTGGGTATGCTGGGACAAATGGATGTCTCTTCATCTTTGCTCCTGTGTTTGTGTTGCTGCACATTTCTGTGTCTGGATACCACATCCTTGGGTGTCACCCTGGTGGCCTCCCCACCACGTGTCCTTTGCCTGATGCACACGTGGCCCCTCGTGTCTCAATGTGATTGCGTGTTGTTTGCATGCCTGAAGAAGGGATTGGGGAAGTGATGGAGAAGGAAGACTGTATCCAGGCTCTGAGTGGACAGATCTTCATGGGAATGGTCTCGTCTCAGTATCAGGCCCGCCTTGACATTGTCCGCCTCATTGATGGATTGGTCAATGCCTGCATTCGTTTTGTCTACTTCTCCCTGGAAGATGAGCTCAAAAGCAAGGTAAGCTGTCTTTGCTGAACCCCCCTGACCTTGCATGGCCCCTGCTTGTCTGACTGGAGAGTTTAGCTCCAGTGCAATCCAAGGTTAATCTGATTCAGTCCACTAATGAGTCCAGAAGGTGCTCCAGTATGGCATCAGTCTGCAGTGCTCTGGCCTGGGCAGCCACCCTAAAACCCTTTGTCTGTTCACCCACAGGTGTTTGCTGAGAAAATGGGTCTGGAGACTGGCTGGAATTGCCACATTTCCTTAACACCCAATGGTGACGTGCCTGGCTCAGAGATCCCCCCCTCCAGCCCCAGCCATGCTGGCTCCCTGCACGATGACCTCCATCAGGGTGAGAACTGTGCCTTGGTCACTCTGAACGCCATATGTTTCCTGGGTGGTTCTTTTAAACCCTTTCATAGGTTCCTGTGTCCACACCAGACGCCTGACCTGTCAGAGCTTTGAGCACAAAACTGGATGGGCCTCAGGAGTGTGTGTGTGTGTGACAGCACTTTACATTTATAGCCTTTCTAGCCAGCCAATACCAAGTTTTTGGAAACAGACATCCTTCTGTGCACCAGCTGCCATGAATTTATGTGCTCAGGAGTGCTTCTGGTTCTTGCTGGGGTCCTGGTCAAGCCACTGAAGGTCCCTTGCCTGTGCATTATTTTTTTTTCCTTACTTCTGCTGGGATTTCTTTATTCTCTTCCCCTAGAAGGACAGCAGAACAGACAAAGTATCATTTCGCAAAAGAGCAGAGACTAGGCTCACATATCTACCTCTGAACAGATTAGTCATCTAAAAATACTGCATTTTAGATGACTGAGTGGGAGATCTGAGTGTTGCTAACCCAGAAAATCAGGCCTCACGTTTCCTGCCTTCTGCAGCACCACGTGCATGTCCCACGTGGGTGGCACAGGGGTGGCAGAGGCAGG
This sequence comes from Drymodes brunneopygia, assembly GCA_013400955.1. NCBI lineage: Eukaryota > Metazoa > Chordata > Aves > Passeriformes > Petroicidae > Drymodes > Drymodes brunneopygia. The sequence goes on along the minus strand of VZTZ01045549.1, from coordinate 588,432 downwards.
TTTGTGATTATTGGTGGTGCTTCTTCTCTCTGCTCCAGTTTCTCGAGATGATGTGGAGGGGCTTCTGCTGATGGAAGAGGAAGGGCACTCGGATCTCATCAGCTTTCAGCCAACAGACAGTGATATCCCCAGCTTCCTGGAGGACTGTAACAGGGTGAGGGCCCCTTTCCCTGCACACCTTGTGCTGTTGTCATGGTCAGGAGTGTCACCTCATTAGTCCCAGAGGAAATTCTTCAAAGCAGATTGAGTGGTTTACATTGGGACTCTTGATTTCCCTCACCCTCTTCCAGCTTGGTATCCAGAGCCTGGGAAATTTGGGATTCTCTCAGCTACTTTGCTGAACAGCTCTTTGCTTTGGAGTTTAGGAATGGAGGTTACCAAACATTGGGTAACCTTGAGAGCTTCATCTCAGTTCCTCTGGGTCCCATGGGCTGGGCAAGGAGTGTGAGCATCCTCACTTTCCATGCAGACAGAAGAAACACCCTCTCTCCTCCAGCTGTGAGCCACAGACTGGTGCTGCCCAGTGGTCAGAGTGTGAGACAAGCCCTTCCTGCTTCATAAAGCCCTCACACATGCTCAGCAGAGATTACAGGAATGTCAGAGTTACGGATTAAGAAAAATCAATTAGGCCTGGTTTTAGAAGGCAAGAACCCTTCTTGCCTTGCTCCAGGTTGATGTAGCTCCAGTTGAAATAGATGTAGGTGCTGGGAGACAGCAGATGTGTCTGACTGGACTCTCCACACAGGCAAAAAGTCCTCAGAAATCCTTGAGCACAAGTTTGTCACAATGACCTTACAAACCCCGAGGGCAAGCACAGGCAGCTTGGCAGGTCAGTGTAGAACTTCATCAGAAAACTTTTGACAGTGGCTTGGGAAAGACAGTTCTATCTGCAGGAACATGAATTTGTATCTGATCTTGAAGTTGCATAATTCTAGGAATCATCATTCTCATTTCAGCAGTTCACTCCGAAATGCCTCTCTCTCACACTCCCTGCTTAATCTGTCCTTTCTCTTTTTCAGGCCAAACTCCCCCGGGGGATCCACCAGGTGAGACCTCACCTGCAGAACATTGACAATGTGCCTTTGCTGGTGCCCCTGTTCACAGACTGCACCCCAGAGAGTAAGTGGCCTTTCCTACTCCTGCCCATGAGCTCCTTCCCCAGCTCTTTGCTCCGGCTCATCCAAGTGTGGACATGGCTGAAGGGAAGGGGATACATTCCAGAAATTTAGGAGGACACATTGATATTAATTACCCTCTGTTGCTGCCTGTGGGGAGCCAGGTGTTAACTGAATTTTAGTGCAGCTGTTGCCCAGCTACTGAATTGGGCTGAGAACCACTCCTTTCAATTTGCATTCATGAGGGACACAAAAGCAAACATTGAAAATGCTGCTGCTTTCCATTAAAAAGTGTAATCAGTGTACCAGGAGACTTTGATCTCTGCTCACAACTCTTACATAACTCAGAAATCACTTCCCAGAAGAATTTTCCCCTGGCAGTTGCTGTTAACACCTTCTGCTGCTTTACACTTTTTGATTGCAGGAAACAGAAAGGACAAAATTTCTCTCTCTCTCTCTGAGGTATTACTTTAAGAAAGGGGCTGAGTGCTCAACTGGCAATAAGTGTGGAGCACATTATGATTTGCCATTTTAGTACCTCTGGTCACAGTTTCCAGCATGTCAATCACCATCCAGTCTGCCTTCACACTTAGTGCCCAAATTTCCTCTCTCTCTGACAGAAGTGGCAGCTCCCCACTTGACCCAACCCCTCACTGTGCTGCAGGTCTTTGTGCATCAGGCATTTAGTGAAGGTGTTTACAAGGGAATCTGCTGAGGGGAGGCTTGGGGTTTTTTGCCTGGAGCATTCTAGAAAATCTGTGTATACACAGAAGACTGTGCATGGAGCTACAGAACTAAACTCAGATCAAACAGCTGCTTTGACTTAGAGGCCTTGGGGATGTCAATAAACATACTGATGAAGGGTAGAGGGGGTGGTGGGTGGGAGTGCAGGAGCAGGGGTTAGCTCTGAGTATGGCTAAGCGTGACACTGCTTTTGGAGTGGTTTGTTACATTCCCTCTATTCCTTTAGACTTGCAACAACACTCATGATGTGCTGCCGAGCAGAGTTTGAAACACTGTATTTATTTTCAATTTGAATTACTTAGTTTGATTTAATTTCTGCTGTTTTCTAACAAGACCGTTTGATGCTGAAGCTGTTTTATACACCCAGGCTATCTATACCTACNATATATATATAAATCTCTGGGTCATAGTTCTGTGAGCCACAGATCAATCCCTGCAGTGGTAGGCATACAGAGCCACTGTTCTGCAATTCATTAACTCCCTATTGTGTACTTCGATTGTGGATCTCAGTGTACACGACTGGTGAGTATCAGATGGGGCAGTTCTAAAAGATCTGTTTGTTATCCGGATTGCAAAGGGTGTGAAACACTGCATTTTTGTGTGCATAATGACATAACACGCTGCTGCTCCTTCTGTCCCTCTGCAGCCATGTGTGAGATGATCAAGATCATGCAGGAGTACGGGGAGGTGACCTGCTGTCTGGGGAGCTCTGCCAACCTTCGCAACAGCTGCCTCTTTCTGCAGAGTGATATCAGGTGGGGCAGGGTCTATTCCTCCTCCAGCTGCCTTTGCCTTGTTCTTAGCAAGTACCCAGCCATGATTCACAGCACACCTGTGGATTGTGCAGGGAGATGCTCACAACTGCTCTGTGCATTGTGAGCTGCATTTGTCTCCCTAAGGGAGATTTGGGGGGATCAGATGGGGATGCCTGTTTAAGGTCCTTGACAAAGAGAGGTATTTCCATGTCTGAAAGAAAGATACTCTCTTGCATGCTGGACTGTTGTGCCCCAGCTGCCATTACAGATGCTTCCTATTGGGTGAAAGAGTGGAAGTACCCCATGGATCAGCCAATTTGTTGACCTTGTGCCACAAACCCAAATACATTCATTATTTCTGTGTGAATAACTCAAAGTCTAGGGAGATTGATCCTAATTTCATATCATAGCTCAGGCTTCTCTACCTGAGCAAGGTATACAGAGCATGGCAGAACACAGTGAGACTTTCCAAGCTGGACTGCAGTGAGACAGCTTCTCCTCTGGGATGAGGCCTTTCACCAACACCCCTGTGTTGTCCTTGCAGTATAGCCCTGGACCCTCTCTACCCATCTCGCTGCTCCTGGGAGACCTTTGGCTATGCCACCAGCACCACCCTGAGCAATGGCTCTGAGGAGCTCACCCCACTGCAGCTCTCAGGGCAGCTCAACAGCCTGCCCTGCTCCATGTCCTTCCGCCAAGAGGAGAGCACCAGCATCATCCGGCTCATAGAGCAGGTGAGCCAGGCAAGCCCCTCTCCCCTCTGCAAGGAGCAGAGCCAGGAGCTCACATGAGCATTCTGCTGGAGGTGCCCACAGTGCTGCCAGCAGGAGCTTTGCTTGTGTCTCCTGGCCTTTGTTCAGGAAGCACAAGAGGGAGAATCTTGCTCCTGGTCCAAGGTGTAGGGGGATGTTTTGGAATGGTGCCTTGTGGCAACAATGTGAATATTGTTCATCTAGATAAAGTATAATCTTGCAGAGATCCCTAGCCAGACAACAATGCAGTGTTAGGGAGAAGTGTAACCCCAGAAAAGCCAGGAGTTTAAACAAATTTACCCTTTGGTTAAATCCTGCCTTTCCTTCAGAACCTCTCCATGTAGGCAAGAGACCTTCCCTTTTTGCTTTCAGTGGGTCCAGATCCTCTCCCCTCCCACTTCCCCTGCAGGCCACATGTTCTGCCCCTGCCTGCCAGTAACTGCTCTTGGCTGGCAGCTGCTCCAGCAGGGCTCTGAGGGCTTGTGCTTCCTTTCAGGCCAGGCATGCAACGTATGGGATCCGCAAGTGTTTCCTCTTCCTGCTGCAGTGCCAGCTGACCTTGGTTGTCATTCAGGTGAGTCTTGGCCTGGCTGGGGACAGCACTTGGCTCAGAGGACAGGAGGGCTCACACAGATATGGGTGGCTGCAGTGGAGCAGCCTCGAGAGAGGAATGTGGCCTTCAGTCAGACTTACACAGTGTGATTGGGGAAGTCACAGGTGGAGACTTTGTGATCTCAGCCTGTGCTGCCCCTTCTCCCTGACCCTCATACATTTACTTTCAAACCTTTTTCCCTGGAGAAAAGCATCCCCTGCAGCTCCTGTCTCAGGAACATATGGAGGGGCTGTGCAGGGGCAGCCCAGTTACCAGCTCATCCCAGTGTTTTGGGGTAAGACAGCAGCATTTTGGGTAAGAAGTCTGTCCTAGCACTGCTCATGCTCTTCACTTTGGGTTGTTTCTGTCCAGTTCCTCTCCTGCCTGGTGCAGCTGCCCCCCATCCTCAGTACCACAGACATCGTGTGGCTCTCCTGTTTCTGCTACCCACTGCTCAGGTGAGTCTGTCAGGGTGGAATCTCCTCCCACTCCCTCACAGGATGCACACACCACTCCCTCAGCCTCACTGTGTCCATGCTAAAAGAAAGCTGACTTCACCCACAGCATGCTAAGAAGGCTGCAAGGATTATTCCAAGCACCTGCTTTGACAAGGTGCTTAGAAACAGTGACAGGAGCATTTGTCTGCTGTTGTGTTAGCCTGTGCCTTGTGTGATGGAAAGTCTGGGGTGTCAGGTGGAGGCCAAGGTACCACAGGTGGTTTTTTCTCTCTCATACATTTGGAGGACACTTCTCTCTGTCTGCACCTGCCATGAATAACACCTTTTACAGCATATGTAAAGCTAAGTGCCAATGCTTCAAGCAGCCTGAGGAGGTTATTTAGGTTCAAGTGTTAGACACAGATTAAAGCACAATAGCTCTGGTGCCTGAACACGTTACTGAGACTCTTAACTTACCTTTCTCCAGTATCTCGCTCCTGGGCAAGCCTCCCCACAGCTCCATCATGACCATGGCAACAGGAAAAAACTTGACTTCCATTCCCAAGAAGGTAGGTGGCCCCTCAGATTTAAATTATCCACACATTTTTCTCTTCTGTTTTGTCCCAGTGTTGGTGCATAGCTGAGGCCCTGTGCCTTCCCAGCTCACTCAGTAAATTGATCCATGGCATGAGCCAGGGAGGGAATCCCCTGTTCCAGCATGCCCAGAGGGCAGATCCTCAGTGCAGCATCTCATCTGTACTACAGCTTGTCTTTTGCAGCCTCTGATTCTCTGATGGTTCATGGGGAGGAGGTTGTACCAGTGACATGCCCATTTCATCCTCCTTCCTTTCCCTTATTCACAGACTCAGCACTACTTCCTGCTCTGTTTCCTGCTGAAATTCAGCCTGACCATCTGCTCCTGCCTTATCTGCTTTGGGTTCACCTTGCATGAGTCCTGCAAAGGGGTGAACACCACCAGCCTCAACCTGACAGCCTGCTCCTCCATCATGCTGCACAGGTGAGGAACTGGGTCTGGCACACACATCCCTGCTGCTCCTGCCATTTCCAAGGAGAACTGATTCCATCCTCTAACAAGCTTCAGCCTCTTCCATGACCCACCAGGGCTGGGTGCTCTCCCTGTAGCCTTGACAGCTACATCATTGCCCACTGTCACCTCCTGGTACCAAGACAGCCTGGGCTTACACACAGATCCCTCAGCTCTTAAAGGAGGACATGGCCCTGGTGGGAACAGCTCAGACAGTGAAATGCCCACTGTTGACTTGTTTCCTGTGTCCTCTCATTCACTAGCAATGCTCATGGTGCTCCTGACTGGTTTGGGACGTTTTCCAACGCTCTCCTGGTAGCCCAGAAGCTCACAGCTGGCCTGATTGTTTTACACACAGGTAAGCCCCTGTTCCCAGAACCCCATTCCCTGCTGTGGGGGAAAGCTTGCATCCTCTGTCCCTTTTTTTGCCCCCTATGTCAGGGCACAAACTCCCTGACAGAAGCAGACACTGCAGTGGCCTCATAGCACAGGCACAAATCCTTCTGTCTCACTAAACTTTGCCCTAGCAGATTAAAGACAACACCCTCAGAACTGATTCTGCTTCCTACCAGCCTGGTGAAGTGCTGGTTCTATCCAGGCTCACCAGAAGAGCCAAATCCCTTTTGCCTTCTGAAAGTTAGTAGCAACACCTGTAGCTCCCCCAAAATATTCCCTGCCTCAAAAGCATTTATATCCCTGCTGCTATTCTGTGAAGTACCCCATTGCCTTCCCCACCAAGGGCACTGATGCAGCTGTGACTGTTTGAGAGCTGGAAGCCTTTTTAAACCCTCTGGAGGGGTGTGGAGCCAGCTCCTGTGGCTGACCCTTATCACCTGCACCCATTGCCTGGCAGAGTAGGTCCAGCTGCTCCCTGACAATGCTGAAGGGTCTCTGCTCCCTGTCCTTCATGTCCCATGGTGCTGGGCAGAGCACTGTGTGTTGAGATGTGCAGGTGTCCAGTCCAACAGGAATGCTTTCTGATTTGATCTCCAGTTTTGGAGAGAGTGGATTGCAGTACTTCTGTGTCCCTCAGACTGCTGTGGTAAGGCAGGGGTGCTTTGCCTGGCAGCTGTTTGGAAGTGAAAGCTGAGAAAATGCTCGGTCCTGTGCAGGCAGTCCAGGGTCTCTGGCTAGATCTCTCTCTGGGCTGGAGCTTTCCTCTGGTGCAGCCCTGGAACAAGGGCACACCCACTCCACAGACCTGGGCCTTTGCCTGCTCTGTTTTAGCTCCCAGGCTGTGAACCAACCTCACAGTGAATAATTGTGTGCAGTACAACTCTGCACTGCCCCCACCTGCATTCCAGGGGCTTGGAGTTGCTGTGAGGAGCCTGCTCTGAAAGAGCCTTGAATGGAAGGCTGGTTCCAGGGACCTGAACCCCATACCCCTTAGGAATAACAGGTGTTGATGTACCTTGTAAAGTGCTGTATGTGTGTGTGATGCTGAATAATCCCCTTTTCCCTGCAGTGTTCATATCCATCACCCACGTCCATCGCACCAAGCCCCTGTGGAAGAAGAGCCCCCTCTCCAACCGGTGGTGGACCCTCACTGTGGCTGTTGTGTGAGTACCCCCAGGCCCTGGGGAAGTGTTCCAGGATGCTGGAGCAAGGAGGGCTCCAGGCCCACTCCAGCACCAGTTTGCTGAGGAGAATCAAGTACATGGCAATTAATCTCCACTGCTGAACTGGTGAAGGGTCTCTGTTGTGAGCATTTCATCTGGGCCTGAACCCTGATGTGCAGATCCTGGGAAGCTTGTCAGGTCTGCTGAGATTTGCTGTGTCTGTTTTTAATCTTAGAGTGCTGGGGCAAGTGGCACAGACTGTGCTGGACCTGAAACTCTGGGAAAACCTCAACTCTTCTTTGACCTTTTACCACGTCTCCATCTCTCCGGTCTCATGGCTCCTGGGTTTTCTTTCCTTGGTCCTTGTGGTTATCATCAATGAGATTGTCAAGCTGCATGAAATCAGGTATGGGGGTTGTAGTGAGGATGGGGAGAAAGGGCTGGAGCCTCCCTCCAGCCTGGCCTTGAGCTGCAAAAAATAATGATGCCCAGGGAACAGGGTGGGGAACAAAAAGGAAAAGCTGATTGCATTGTGTAAATCACCTGGCTATTGTGTACAGGCCCACATTCCACCTCCCAGGGAGGAAGCACAGGGGAGGAAGGAGGGTCAGAGAAGGGCAGGGGCAGTGATTGGGAGCAGGAAGGGAGAACAAAATTTCCTTATCTCAAACCAAAGGGATGGAGACAGCCAAGGTCTATGCAACACCAGTATGGAATTGGGGAGTGCTGTTCTCTCTCCATCTTGTCCCATGAGGACAGAGAGGCATTGAATCACAGCAGAGGAAATATGCCTTCACACAGAGCCTGGACTGTGGGGCTCGTTTGCACAGGAAGTGGCTGAAGCCAAGAATGAGTAGCAAGCAAAGTGACTGGCTGTTCCTCCCAGCACAGGGAGCAGCCAGAGCTGGGAGTCAACACTAATGAACATTGATTCAGGAAATGGGCTGGGGAGGAAAAGCAGCGGGGATTACAGGGACCCCTGATGGGGATAGAGACACCATCTCAGTTCCTGAGAAGGGTTTCTGGACCTTTCTGTGCTGTGTCTGGTGTCCCTGGAGATGGGATTTAGCTGGATGGGGTAGGGCTGAGACCATGGGTTGCTCTCTGAATTTGATTCATTTTTTCAGTCTACCACTGTTGGTTAGTTAGCAACAGAAGAAACATGTGGGTCACAGAGCAGCAGTGGTTTCACCAGGCAGGACCGACCAAAAGCCCTGCCCTTCTTTATTTACCTATTTTTATAGGGTTCTAAGGACAGTCAAAGATTGGTGAAAGGGGTCAACACCCCTGAAGGTTTACAGGACAAAGACATGGTCAATCATCTTTCTCCACCCCAGGGAAAGGAATGAAAAACAATTTCACAAGTGCAAAACAATCCCGGCCGGTTTAGAAAAACAAGGACCATGTTTACAGAACAAGCATGGGAAACTGCAGCTACAGTGTTACAACTTATGGGGCCCTGTAAAACCAGGGCGACATACCACAGAGCCCAGGCCAGGGATTTCCCTGCTTCTTGGGGCTGGCAGCTCAGGAATGGCAGTGGGGCAGTCTTGCCTTTCACCCCTCCACATACTGACTCTTCTTTCTTCTTCTCCAGGGTCCGTGTCCGTTACCAAAAGAGGCAGAAGTTGCAGTTTGAAACCAAGTTGGGGATGAATTCGCCATTTTAAAAGCACCCAGCTCAAGTTCCCTGGAGCCAGGGCCAAACAGCCACCAGGAGAGTGGCTGCACCAAAGGCTCAGGGAGTTTTCCCTCACACATGCAAACCAGCCAGCCTCCTGGCAAAACTACACCTGCACCTTCCTGGGGCCCCAGGCAGGGATCCCCCCACAGGTATGCAGCCTCTCCCCAGCCTGCCAGGTACCCTCACAGGAGCCTGCAAGCTCTGGTGTCTGTTCAGGCTGCTCTTCCTTTATTTATTTATTACTAGAGGTATTTGTTAGTATCATGGTGATGCTAAAATGAAACGACTTCTTTCCTCTTTGTGAGCAGATAGGTTTCCTGGGCCTGGCAGGAGATTCTGGGACCAGTAGGGCTGCTGAAGCAGGAGATCTCTATTGAAACCCGTTTTGGTTTTCCCATCTCTGCCTGCTGTCCATGTGTGCGTGCCTGTGCATGCCCTCCCCGCCTCCCTGCCCTGTGTCCCGGGGCAAAGGAGCCACCCAGCCATCCCTCTTGCAGTCCCAAGAGTGCTGGGAGCTCCCATTCCCGAGGGGACAGTGGGAGGGGTCTCTGGACAGCCGGGCTGGGCCAGCCCTGCCCTCTAGTGTCGTTGTCACAGCCGTGTGCTGGCTGTGTCAGAAGAGGGATGAGACAGGGCTTTGGGAAAAGCTGCCTGTGATCTGGTCTGGTGCAGAGGGAGGGCAGCTCTGCTCAGCTTCCTGCAGCCCTGTTGAACCAGCTTTTATCTTCTTTAACAACCCCCAGAGAGGTTTCATAGCTGTTCTCCTGTTTGTGAGCTGAACTGCTGTTCTGCTTCAGTAATGTGCCTGCTTGAGAGAGCCACAGCTCAAGATAAAGCCTGAGCCCTGCCTATCCCACCCTGGAGGGAGGGGATGTCTTTCCAGGCAGGATATCTGCAGTTGTGACTAATACAGAGCTGGAGAATGGCTCCTTTCCCAATCCCAGCATTGTGCTGCATCCAGTACTTGCTCTCCAAGGCACAGGGAACCCCCCCAATCATGTCTGTCTGTGATAGTCCTGGGAAGCCTCTCCCCTCTGTGCTAATGCCTTCACACACAACCACAGAATGGTTTGGGTTGGAAGGGGCCTTAAAGCTTATGTTGTTCCATTCTCTGCCATGGCAGGAACACCTTCCTCTATCCCATGGTGATCCAAGCCCTGTCCAACCTGACCTTTAACAATTCCACGGATGGGGCAGCCACAACCTCCCTGAGCAACATCTGCTCAGTGTTTTCCTGGAGGTCTCTTCATTTGCCTGGGGGGACCCTCCCCTGAGGGCTGCAGCCAGCCATGATCTGCCCCAGTGCAGCACACAAGACTCTGACCAGACCCCATCTGTACTGGGAGCACTGGTGCTGTTGTGGGCTGACAGCCAAGGGCCACACAGGAGCACACAGGCTTGGCTACCAGAATATTTGCAGCTCATGGAGATGTTGACTCTAGTTCTAAACACTGACTAAAGCTGGTAAATCCTGGCCGTTTTTGGTCCCAACATGAACACTACAGTATTTGGCTATTACTGCCCCTTTGGTACCTGAGATTAATAAGTGGCAGCTGGTCCCTCCTGGGCAGGCAGGGAGCTGGCTGGAACCCCCAGGCTCTGCCCTGCTGCTCCACTTTGTCTTCCTCACTTTTCAGCATAACCAGAGAGCACAGACACGGCTGAGTGTCTCTAAGCAATACCCTCTCCCTGCTTGTGGGACTGGTAGAGGAGCAGAGCTGGTACAGCCAACCCCTGAGCTATGGGGACACACTGAGGATGCTGGAGGGGGGCTGCTGGGGGTGTTCTAAGCCCTGGACCCAGTTCCTGCAGCTGGAGGGCAGATGTGGAGATCCCATGCTGGCAGAATTGCACGAGATAGGGAGCCAGCAGCTCCCTGGGGAAGCACAGGGCTCCTCCCCTGCACCACAGCAGTGTCTGCCCACCTCTGCCAGCCAGGCTGGGCTGTGCCCTCTCCCCTGGCACCTGCAGGGCTCAGGGAGAACAAGCTGCACCTTTCTCAGCCTCAATTCACCAAATGCCAGCTTCAGATCAGTGCCACCTGGCCCCTGAGAAATCAGCTTTTCTTCCTGATGCCAGGGTGGGATCACAAGTGGGATATGATCTCCTCTGCAGCCGGGCTGAGCTGGAGTCAGAGGCAGCACAGAGCTGCTCACTGCTGTCCCAGCTTTCCCCCTCCCAGACCTCAGCTCTTGCCCTGTGCCATGAACTGTTGTAGGTGTTAAAAGGCAGCAGATTCCAGGGCTTCCTGCTGGCCACACCTTCCTCTGGAGAAGGCACCTTCAAGGTTTCCTCCTCTGGGTGATCACAAATGTTTATTTTCCTGCATCCTCCTTCCCCAGCTAGACTTGGAGGAAGCTAAAGTGTATGAATGGAGCCTTTTGGATGGTCTTGCCAGTGCCACCTTTCCCTCAGCCATCGAAGTGTCTAAGGGTCAGAGTGCATGGCTTCAGAAGGAAATTTCCTACATCAAGATGTTTTTAAATGCTGTATATTTTATATTAAATTTTTTGGGATGTATGTAAAAATATTTCATTTGTATTAAAACTTGTAAATTGTATAAAAAAGAAAAAAAAAAAGAAACAAACCCACACCTACAAGCATCCAGTATATGAATGGCAATAAATGATTGTCTTGGATAACACACCCAAGAGTGGGAACAAGTTTGCCCCAGCAAAGGAAGGAGGTAAAAATGTCTGTGGCTGCTGGGGTCACAGCAGTGTGATTTTCCTGTTGTAGGGACACAGGCTGAGAGCTTGATGCTCCTGGGATCCATTCTGGCCTTTTTCCCAGTTTCTGCTCAGCTTTGGGCAGATCTGTCAATCTCTGAACACCTCCTCCTACAGAACAAGTTCTCTTACCTGGTGGTTTCCTGGATTCCAGGCACTGCTGCAGTCGAGGCTGGTGGCACAGTTTGAATCCCTCCGGATGGATGAAAGGTCAGGGTGAGCTGAAGAGGCACTGGGAGCACTGGAGACAAGCAGTGGTGGGACAAGGAGGCCTGGGCTGCTTGTCCTGAGCAAAGCAGGCCCTGGGGTGACAGTGGCCACACTCTGAGCAGGCAGGAGGAGGGAGGAATGCTCTGCCTGGCACAGAGGGATGCTGGAGGTGTCACCACGTTACTGCTGTGGTGGTGAGACTCACACTGAACATTAACCTCACTCGAGGTGACTGGGACTCACCAAGGGAGATTATCTGAGGAGCCCTGGAGCACTCAAGGCACAGGATAAAGCTGATCCTCGACGGACATCAAGCAGTAGGAGACAAGCTTGTGCCATCTGACACAAAGGACACAACTAGGCAAAACTATCAAAAGGGTAAAATATGCCCCACTGTTTAATAGAATTTAGCCTTAATGGATGTTAGTGGAAAACAAAACACATGATTAACACAAACAGAGCAGATGGTTTAAAATCTGTTGTCAGTCTGGTGATTATATGGGCTATTTTTTCCCCTCACTGTCTCGCTGCACGGAGCAGGTGCAGCTGGGGTCAGTCAGTCCCAGTTGCAGTGTACATAACTTACACACCATACAGTAGCTTCAAAATAGAGATCTAGAGCTCAAAAAATAGGCATTCTTCTGCAAAATCAAATGCTTAATTCCCTTATTGACAATGAGAGCAGCGTTGTGGTGCCCTCAGGTGGCTCAGACAGCGGCAGCTCCACCCCAGTGTCCTCTTACCCCTGACCCAAGACTTGCAGTTCTGGTTAGTAAATATATATAATAAATCACATTTAAAATATATACATTGGCCTTTAAAAAAAAAACATTTACAGTTTATCAACATCGGAAAAAAAAAGTAACTGGGCTTGTCCCAGGTTGATTCATGAGAGTAAAAATCCATTTTAAAAGGTTTCTGTGAACCTCTAGATAAAGTGCCACTGGTTGTAGCTATTTGAAAACATCATGTCCATGACATGGCACTCACAGGCAGTGGATACACTCAGTATGGGACAGAAATCAGAGCCAAGGAAGAAGTGTCTTACCCACCTCACACTGACCTCAAGTCCCGGACAATGATAGGATTTTAGGTTTTTTCAGGGTTTTTTGTCTTTGCTTTTCAGCCCAGAAACCAGGCTGGCACCTCTTGCCTGCCTGGCTCACGGCACAGCTGCACTCAGGAGCAGAGATGCTCAGGAATGTTCAGGTGGGCTTTGCTCCCCTTCCCATGCAACAGCACAAGGGGCTGCATGCAAACAGTCCAGTCCAGCCACAAACTCCTAACAGGATTGGGAAGCAACTGCCTTCTCAGCCACCTTCTCCAGTTTGGGTTTGCATTGGTGATTTAAAAAAAAAAAAGGGAAATATGTGGATTTTTCTTTCCCTTTGTTTGGAATTTTTGTAGCAAATGGCACTTCAGCACAATCTTCGGTTCCCTTCTGGTGCTCCGATGCTTTCATTTGCTTGGCATGCCGAGCGCGAGCCAAGTTCGGGGCTCTTGGACATATTTAGCCATGCACTACTGAGCAGATCCTGCAAGAGAAATCTGTCTGGGAGCGATGCAGCCACTCCTCCCGCCTGGATGCAGGGAGCTCTCACTGCGTTCCCCCGCCGCAGCCACGGGCTGTGGCCGCATCTAGCGCTCGGGAGCTGCTCCCGAGCCCAATTCCCCCGGTGCATCCGGGGTCAGCTCCCCCGCTGGGCTGCGGAGCCGCGGGGAAGGATCACGTCCCAAACGCTGCTACTGTTGAACAATGCTCACGGCGGGGTTTGTGCCAGCAGCTCCCCGCAGGGAGGGGCACTGGGAAAAGGGACTGTTTTCTCCCAAAAAAACGGGTAAGGGAGGAGAGAAAAAATTTAAAAACCATTAATCACGCTGCTGCTTCACTCTGGAAGGACCAGGATGGGAGTTTGCATAGGCACGGGGTTGGCAGAGGGCAAACTCCATTGAGCAGCACGATCCAGATGGACTGGCCCAAATTCCCAGGTTTTTGGCACTGCCATCACCATCCTCATCACTCTGGGAAGGGGCAGGAAGGTTCCCATGTCCGGCAGGGCCGTGGCAGAGCATCCGCTGCTCCACAGGCTGTGCCAGCCCCATCTTGAGGGGTCTGTGGGTCCCGCTGGAGGGATTTCGATCCACTTGGATTTCACGCTGCCCAACGCTGACGCATTTGGAAAAGCGGCAAATAAAGCAGAAAGGTTCCTTCTCGCTCCGCAAGCTGCCAAATTACGACAAGCCCTGTCTTCTTTTAGCTGCTGTCAGGCCTGGCCAGGGCTGGGGCTGCTCAGTGAATCGCCAGCTCGGTGGTGGCTGCCCAGGGAGGTCTGTCCTGTGACACATTGTTGGCAGGGGATAAATAATAAGAGGCAGGACAATGCAGTGGGGAAAGAGAAAGGTCCCTTGTGGAGGCTCCTCAGCTCTGTGCAAGGGAGCAAGGGCTTCTCCGTGGCCTCCAGGACTGTGTGTGCAGCCCCTCTGGGCTCTCCTCCTGCTGCCAGTCTGGTGGGAAATGCCTGACCCCTTTGGAAACTGGCCCAAGGCCACGCTAGCACGTGTGACACGGAGCCAGGGGTGGGCAAGGAGGGCAGCTGTGTTCCCAGCCGCAGTGCAAAGTGTGGGGAGGGAGGCGGCTGGAGAGACCTGCAGGCACCGCTCGGTGCTGGATGCACTCTTCCCCCATCACGAGGGGCACTGGTGGAGCAGCCGGAGGTGGGGAGGGAAGGAGGGAGCAAGCCTCAGTCCAGCATTGCGTCCAGCTGGTCAGCCAGGTCATCAAACATGTTGCTAATGTCTTCCAAGATGTTCTTGGCCGAGTGCACGGTCCCAGGGTGGCTGGGGAGGAAAGGGAGAGAGTCAAAGCACTGCCCAAAGGCTGCAGGTGCTGATGGGGGAAAGGTTTGGCCAACCCAGCAGCAGGAGCTCAGCACAGAGCTGGGCTTGAGCACGTGTGACCTGTGTGGTGCAGGCATGACATGCCCATGCACAGCCCTTCTCCTGCTCTCCCTGGGACCTTCCCAATCCTGCCTCGAGGGGCCCAGCCCCAGAATTTCCCTCACCTCTCTGCCTCCTCCACCGTGATCTTCTTCTCAGCCGCCTGTAGCGTGGCAGCCAGGCTGGAGTTGGTCTGCTCCAGTCGCTGCTGGGCCAGGGCGGCCCCTGGGGCAGCTGCCAAAGGCTTTGCTGACACTTTGCTGCCCGTTTCCAGTGTCAGTGAGCCGGGACTGGGCAGGGACCCGATCACATCCGGCACCACTTTGGTGGCTGCCCAGGGAGCAACAGTCTGGCGGGAGGGCTGCAGGACCTGCTGGTAGATGGTCTTGGGTCCAGAGAAGACGAGCTTGGTGGATGCCACGGAGGTGTGCTTCGCAGGGATATCTGCAAAGGAAGGGGACTCATGGTAGGTGGTGGCACAGGTCCTCCTCATCTCCCACACCAACACATGAGAGAGCCCCACCACCACCTCGGAGACAGCTCCACAAGCCCCCATACCTGGAGTGGGTGTCCTCACCACAGTTGTGCCAACCAGTTCTGTGGGGCTGGGAGCTTTGGTGGGGCTTGGGGCCGCCTTCATCCCTTTCTCCAGTGACAAGATGCTTTTCTCTATCTCAGCAATCCTGAACTCCACGCTGTCATCGTCAAAGGCATCCCCGGCCAGCGCGGGCCGTGGTGCCGGTGCCGGGGCGGGTGGGCCTGCGATGCTCACGGCCTGGGCCTGGGCGTACTGGGGCGTGGGAGTGCCCCCAGCTTCTGCCTGCTCCGCCATGCTGAACGCCTTCAGCACCGCCTGCAGCGGCTCCCGCTCCCTGAAGCGCGGGCGGCGCTTCACCGTGTCCGACTCGGTGAGGTTGAACTCCAGCACGGGCGGCTCCTTGGTCACAGTGGGGGCTGCTGGCTCCTTCCCAGCTGAGCCCTGGGGTTCTGCTGGCTGGGAACCAGGCTCCGTGTCTGGCATGGCCGCGTCGGCCTTGGGATGCCCGCTGGGCTTTGGCCGCTGTTTGATGGTTAAATTGCCTTCTTCTGCAAAGGGGATGCACTCACTGGAGCTGTTCTGGGATGATGAAGAGGAGACCCCTGGCTTGGCCTCCTCCTCTGTGTCTGAGCAGGCATCCTCCCGCTCACCCTGCACAGCAACCTCTGTCATAGGAGCGCTGGGCTCACTCACTGTCCGTCTCCGTGGCCTGCCGCTCTCAAAGGGGTCCCTGCTGCCATCAGAAAGCATGGCACTGCTGGCGTCACCACCATTGAGGGACCCCTCACCCACATCTGCCCGAGGAAGACAGTCCCGAGTCAGGTGCAGTGGTTTTGGGGCCAGGAGGGGCTTGGATGGACTCACACCTGGTGTTCCCTCCAGGGCAGCCGCCAGGTTCTTCACTGTCCTGCCACAGCCAGCATCACTGGGGGTGGCACCTGCATCAACCACGTCCTGGGGGGCTGCAGGCTGCCGCTCGGGGTTGGGAGGCTGCTCTCCATCTGCCTCGGCAGCGAGGGCACTGGACACGGAGCTGAGGCGCTTGGGAGGCGGCGGCGGAGGGCCCTTGCGCTTGGCCCGGATGGCAAAGGACTGGCTGCGGGTCACCTTGGCATCCGTCTGCAGACAGGCCCGCGGCATCTGGCTGCGGCCTGGCCGCCGTGTCAGCGTGGCATAGGAGCCCAGGGTGCTGCTGGGGGCCCCCTCCTCCTCCTCGTGCTCCCCGTCCGACAGCGCGTAGCGGTTCAGGCTGTGTGAGCGCTTCTTGTGTTTCAAGCCTTCGCCCCCATTGTGCTGCTCCCCAGCCATGGGGGCTGTGGTGGGTGGCTCTGTGGGGCCGCACTGGCTGTGCAGGTAGGAGAAGCCTTTTTGTGCTGACGTCTGCAGGTTGCTCTTCTGTCCAGGGGAGATGGAGGGGTACGGGTGTGCCAGGGCCTTGGGCTGCTCTGCTCCCAGGACGGACGGGGCCGTTGGGGATTTCAGGGAGACGTGTGGGTACATGAAGACGTAAGGGGCTGTTCCCTTGCTGGGAGTCTGGGGAGGAGTACAGGGAGTGACTACTGGAGTCCCAACTCCTTTCTGAGCCACCGGCCGGGCGTACTGATCCGTGCCTTCGGGCAGGTTCCTCTCCTTGAGAGGGCTGCCCCCACCACCATTGGCAAAGCCATTCAGCCCCTCGGGGGACACAAGCTTCCCGTAGGGCTCAGGGCTGGGCCGGCCTGGCAGGCTGGCCGGGCTCTCCTTGCTGCGAGGGGGTGCACAGGACTGCCCACTGCTGCTGCTGCTCTCGCCGCTGCCCAGGCTCTCCTGCGAGGGGCTGGAGAGGCGCCGGGACAGCACGTTGTCCTGCGAGTGCCCTGAGCCCCGTGACCGCACCCCGATGCTCTCCTGGCTCCGTGACATTCCCTGGCTGCTCTTGATGCCGAGTGTCTCGTGGCAGCTGTTGGACATGGCTGTCTGGAGCTCGTAGCTGAGCTCGCTGTCCTGGAACGTTGTCATTTTGGGTGTGTGTGGGGACTGGCACTCCCCATTCTCCAGCGACTCAATGGTGACGATGTCCAGGGAACCGGGGACTTTGCGTCTTGCCAGAGTTGCTTCTGCTTGGTTGAGGCTTTTGCGGAGGTCTCTCAGCTTCTTAACAGCCAACATGATCTTCTTTTGGTGGCCTGCAGGAAGGAAAGGGACATTAGGTCAGCTCCAGCCCCCAAGGCCTGTTTCCAGGCCAAGAAAAGTAGTAGTTATGTCACACACCAGGGCAAAGGCCTTGGGGTTATCCAAACCCTGCCTATGGGAGAAGACAAACTACTGCTGGCATCTACTTGGCTGGGCCCAGCTCCAGCTGGCCAAGGAGAGTTCTTAGGGACAGCCAGGAACTGCCCTTTCCGGGTGCTCAGGACATGCCTGCACCTCCCAGCCTGAGGGAGAATGGGGCGTGGGGACCTGGGTGGGAAATCTGGCTGCCCTGGGCCACCTCAGCATGGCAGGAGGGACTCACCCAGCTTGTTGATGCCAATTTCTTGCAGATCCTCCCACGTCAGGTCCGTCACGATGGTGATAGAGTCATAGCCATTGTTCACCAGCTTTTTGTGGTACTGGGGCAATCCAATGGCACTGAGCCAGTCCATCAGGTCAGCCTGGAAAGAGCACAGAGGCACTGCTGTGAGCATCGAGGAATGGGCAGTACCTTGAGCATTCCCTCCCTGTCCCTCCCCTTAGGATGTCTCAGACTGCTTTAATGCAGTCAAAGCTATTTACTTACAGACCCCATCCTGTCCTATCCTGGGGTCAGAGAGCTCTGAGAAAAGACCTGAAGAAAGGGGGTGACCAAAGCCTCAGTGCCAGGGACTCACCGGGATGTAGTTGGGCAGCCACTCAGCAATGCTGAGCTGCCCAATTTCCGTGGAGATCTTTTTCCTGTGGCCTGGTTTGGTCACGCCAATGGCTGTTAGATCCTAAGGGGAGCAGAGTGGGGCCATGGTCAGCAGTGGCTCAGGGAGCTCGGGGCAGTGGGTACCCATTGCTGGCAGCTCTGGGTGGGGAAGGACCTGCCTCACCTCCGGGGTCATGCGGCTGATGGTGGGGACATCATAGCCGGCGTTAAGGAAGTTGACAGTGTATGACTCCAGCTGGAACTCACGGAGCCAGTTGTAAATGGCTTCTGCATCCTGGGGAGAGGATGGGACACAGAACAGCCAATGATGGTGGCTGCAGGGGCTGGAAGAACCTGGCTGCTCCAGGAAAGATGACAGGATCTCCCATGGCAAGATCCACTTGTCCCCAGTGTCCTCAAGACCCAGTTCCCCATGTCCCTGGTGCAGTGAGAGCTGGGCTGAGTGACCCAAACATGGCCCTGTCACCCAGCACACCATTCCCCAGTTGTTCCAGTTACCTTCCCCTCAAGGAGCTGCTCAGGACGCAAGAACTGGTGGGAGAAGACCCTGTCTCCAGGGGGGCAGCTGCCTGGGGTCTGGAGGCCCTGTGGCCCTGGCAGAAAGGAGAGAGAAACTGTCACAGGGGCACTTGAACAGCGAACAGCCCCTAGGGCTGGGGGGATAGCTGTCCCCAAGGCCCCAGGGGGTTGGGACAGCCCTCACCTGCTGGGGAGGTCCCATTGCGTGGCTCTGATCCCAAAAGGTGTTGCTGGAGGTCATCACCAGTGGAGGGCAGAGGCTGAGGGAGAGGACAAATGAGTGGAGGAAGGGCCCTGCTCTGGAGACCAGCTTTGTCACACCCCCAGGAACAGAGTGGGGGTTGCCATGCTGAGCTGCTGGGCACAGCTTCACCCAACAACAGGCTGGCCCCCATCAAGAGATCTTGGGCAAGATTTGGCTCAGGGCCTTTTATTATCCTCTCAGGTAACACAGCACATGGTGGAGATGCTGTGTGATGCCAACCACAGCCTCCAGTTCCACTCAAAAAGGCCAGCTGTGCTTCAGGGGACAACTGGGGTCTCCCCAGGAGCACCTCTCTGCTGAATCCTGGCAACACATAGGTGTTTGGTGTAGGATACTCAACTCCAGCAGCCCCTCCTTTGCTAGGAGGGAGCAGGGAAGGGGACGGGGCTCCATCTCCAGCCTCAGCCAGCACAGGTAAGAAGCACAGGGGAGCAGGGGCTGGTGCCTACCCTGGCATTCTCAATGAGGATGCTGGTGCTCTGCCCATTGGTGCCCTCGGTGCTCTGGCCGCTGCCGGCGCTGCGGATGCTGCCAATGCTGCCCTCACTGCCCACGCTGTTCCTGTCTCCTGCTGCTTGGGGCAAGTAGGGAGCCTGTCAGCAGCACCCCGGGATCAGGGGTGACACAGGGCACAGAGGTCCCCAGCAAGGACCCGTGTGCCAACACACTGATGCCAGTAAAAAAACAGTTTCGCACAAGATCCCTCTGGCCACAGACAATGCATCAGTTCCCTCCTGCCTCCCAGCATGCACAACACAGACAGGGTGACCTGGGCTGGCAAGGGACACACAGAGGGCTGAGACACAGGGAGAGAAGGGGCTGCTCTTAGGGCTCTCCAAAACTCCCTTTTCCTGCATCTGCTCCCTCTCATCTGGCTGCTTCCCCATGGAGAGGTGGAAGGAGAGTCTCCCCCTGTGCCCTGCCCAGGCAGGGCTGGGATCAGAGGAAGGTCCCCAGCCCCTCTCTCTCCCCAGGTGCTCCCCTGACCTGAGCTGTCAGGGCCTGGGGCCGTCCGGGTTAGGGTGAGGTGGCCAAAGGCCGCTGGGCCGCTCGGGGCTGCCGGGTGTGGACACTCGTCAGGGAGGTGCTGCAGCCCCCCAGTGGGGGCCGGGAGGGCCCCAGGGGGACCCTGGCGCTGCTGCGCAGGTGCCACGCGGGGGACAACCATGCCTGCATTCAAAGACAAAACACGGGTGGTCAGAGCTCATGCAGGAGGCAGGGATGCGGGGGAGAGCTGAGCCACAGTCCCCAAATTAGTATCCCACCCATGGTGACACCCCCCCTGTGTCTTTCCCTTCCCCCCTAGCTAGCCAGGGCTGCAGGGCCTGTCCAACAGGAGATGCTGGGAAGACTGGGAAGGTTTCACACAGGGGACTGTCCCCAGCACGCCCAGGATGGCCACTGACCTGTCCGCTTGCTAATGACTTCAGCAATGGAGGGGGGGAAGTACCCGACCCGGTCGGTGCCTTTCTGGGCGTCGTGGATGTGTCCCTTCCATCGGCCATCTGGATGCTGCTCCAGGACCTGCCACAGGACAAGAGGGATGGGGCTGGTACCCAGGGCTATGGTGGGGCAGAGGGATGGGGAGCAGACAGCAGCCTCACCGTGATGACATCTCCTGCTCGGACGTTGAGAGCAGTCGGGTCATGGAGGTTCCAAAAATCCTTCAAAGCTCGGACCTTCAGGATTCCTGATGCCTCTGAAGGCAAGGGACAGAGGAAGAAAGAAGGTGCCAGAGCGTAGGAGGAAAGAGAGGAGTCCAGGGAGGGCAGAAGGAGAAAGCAAGAGCAAGTGGAGGAGAGAAGAAAACATTAATACTGCAGAAAGGACTCGATCACCAGACACTGCCCCACATTTAGGATGGAGGCACATGAGAGGGGGGACTGGGATGCTGGCACTGGTTTAGGCTGTTCAGAAGGAGCACTGGGAGCCCAGGCAGGCCCCAGGGGGAATAAGTCCCTCTCAGTGCTGTCCCCACCTCACCTCTCAGCAGCTGCTTGATGTCCTTGCTGGCGTGTGAGGTGGTGAACTGGTTGACAATGTCCAACGCTGTCTGGTTGTAGGTGTTCCTGATGTTCACATCGACACCGCCCTGCCCGGGAGGCGACACAGTCAAGGCCAGATCCCTCCCTGCCACCAGACCCAAGGGAGGCAAGGGACTGAGGGGAAGGGGTGCTGGGTGACCCCCAGGGGCTGTCTCCCCACACAGCCCTGTCCCCACTGTGCTCACCTCCAGCAGGAGCCGCACCACCTCTGTTTTGCCATAGAGCGCAGCCTCGTGCAGGGCTGTGCCTGTCTTTGTCTGCTTGTTGATCTCGATCCCAGCCTTCAGCAGCTGCCTGGTAGGAAGGAGAGAGGCATGAACAGCAGGACATGGACATCAGGGCCAGGTACTTGGCTGCTTTACGATGGGAAGGGGACAACACCTTGGACTTGCTTTGGGGACGAGGGGCTAAAGCCTGCAGGAGGAAGGTGTGTTTGGGAGGAAGTGGGACTGAAGTCATGATGGGTTTTTCCACCACAGGGCAGGGAGTTACCTGATGATCTCCTTGTGCCCATTCTTGGCTGCCAGGTGCAATGGAGTGGTGTAGTTGGGGTCAGTGGCATCCTTGGATTGTCCCTCCAACAGGGCGACACACAGATGGCTGTTCAGCAGCAGCTGGGCCACCTGCATGAGACACTGGTGAGCAACAGGGTGCAGGTACCCCCACCTGCACCCTCCCAGTGAGGGGCTCACCCTTGGGGCCAGCCCACCACTCCCCATCCTGTCACTCCCTTCCATCCACAGCCCCAGGCTTGGCTGGAGCTGGACAGTGCTTGGCATGGCCATACTGGCATGAGTGGCTGTAAAAGGTCACAACAGCCAGAAATAGTCTTCCCATAATTGAGCTTTTCAGACCAAGCCCTAAAAACCTCCAGTCTCTCCAGCCCAGAGTGACTCTCAGCATCTCAGGGCAACCCAGAGGCACAGAGGAGTTATTTTTACTGCCCTGTTTATAACTGCAGACATTATAGATACTCCAAAAATGGAAATATCCCCCTGGTCCCCTCCCAGTGGGGCACAGGACAGTCTGGCTGGCCATGTTCCAGCCCAACCCAGTGCTGCTGGCTGGGCCAGGGTCTCCCAGAGCATGGTGTGGCCCTGTCCCTATGAACTGTGCTGGGGACCTGGAGCAGGGCTGGATGCTCAGAGCTTGCTGGGATTAGCCAGCTCAGCCTATCCGTGCTTAACTGTGAGCAAAGCTGCGGTGGGTGGGGGAAAGCTGTGGAGAACTGGGAGCAACAACTCCTGGCTTTACTGCCCTGCTGTGAGGTCAGGGGCAAAGCTCACAGCTCCCAGGTTTAGGATCTGGCTGTGTCTGGCCACAGGCGGAGGAAGGTGTTGCCTGCCAGACTCTGAGTCTCGTGGTGGAGGGACAGCACTTGTGGCAGACCCCATGTTTTGCTCCTGGAGGAGCCAGCAGGCTCCAGAGCTACCCCTGGAGAAGCCCTTGATGCAGGGCAGAGCCCACAGCACCCACCTTCAGCCGCCCGAACTCGCAGGCCAAGTCCAGCGGGGTTTTCTTCGCCTTGTTGATGAGGCAGGGGTTGGACTGGTGCTGGAGCAGCATCTCCGACTGCAGGGGAGCAACGTGATGCAGGAGCTCAGCATCATCCCACAGCCCTGCCTCCCTCCCACCTGGCATGGTGGGGTTTGCCCCCACCCATGTACCCCAGAGAGCCCTGGGGCGGGCACATGGGTGGCTCTGGGCTCTCACTTACCACCTCATAGTGGCCGTACTGTGCCGAGAGGTGCAGCGGGATCTGCCCGTCCAGCGAGGCCATGTTGACGGAGGCGGCGGCGCGGAGCAGCACCCGCACGGGCTCCACGCGGCCCTGCCACGCTGCGTAGTGCAGGGGCCGCATCCCTGTGGGCAGCGGGGCTCAGCAGGGCTGGACACGGCCCCTGGCCTGGCGCAGGGGGCTGAGCTGGCAGCCACAGGGGCCGTGCCTGGGGGTCACCCCTTACCATTGCTGTCCTTGATGTCGACGGTGGCCTGTGCCTCCAGCAGCAGTGAGATGAGGTCCAGGCTGCCACCCAGGGCTGCGTGGTGCAGCGCTGAGAACCTGTGGCACGAGGCAGAGCTCAGTCTGGTCCCCAGCCCCACTGTGCTGTCCCCACAGTCCCTCCCCCCTGCACGGGGACATGGGCTGAGGGCTGGGATTGTCACCGGCTGTTCATGGCTATGTCCTCCCCAGTTGCCCACTCCCAGTGCCTCAGATTCCCCATAGCAAAACACTGATAAATCCCTCCAAGCTGTCTGTGCCCCAGGGCTCAGTGAGGAATGCAGGCACACTTGGGAAACCCCAGGGAGAGGAGTCCCTCACTCCATGCCCTCTCTTGGGAGGAACAGGCAGAATGGAGAGAGATGTATCTCCCCTCTCCACAGAGCAGCCAGGCAGCCCCAACGCTGATCACAGCATCCAGCAAGCACACCAGCCCTGTGGCCACTCCTGCCCCCTCCCCATGCCAGCAGGGCTGCCAGGAGCCCATGGCTGAGCGTGGGAGGCCGCTGGTAATGAAAGAGCCCAGTGTCTTGGGGCTGTGAAAGGGGCCTGTCTGCCTGGCACTCCCCCTGAGCCGTCACGTGAAGGGCCAAGGCCAAGCAAGGGGTCCCCGTGCCACAGGAGATTAGCCTGTGAGCTGCTCCAAGGGATGTGGGGGGCTCCTGACAGCACCAGCGTGGGGCTCTGATGGGCTCTGAAGTGTTCAAACCCAATCCTGGGGACACAGCTCGTCCAGCACAGCTCTCCTCAAGATCAGCAGTCCCAGAGCATCCCCAAAACCCTGGGCAAGTCTCAGCATTGCAGGAGGGACACTAACCCCAGCAGAGACGGCTGCTCCCTCCTCTAGAATGCCCACCATGTCCCTGAGACACAGCAAAACCTCTGCCTCAAAGTGTAAATGTGGGAGGGTACAAAATCCCCCTGAACCAACCCTGTGGGGTTCCACTCTGCCCTGGGGTGGCTGCACAAATCCACACTCATCCACCCCATCCTCTCCAAGCCCTGAGCAAGGTGATGCCAAGGACACCCCCAGCACCAAGGCTCTCCCAGGACACACACTGCCATCTCCACACTCGTGTCTCACCTCCCCATCATCCCTTTCCTGTGCCCCAGCGAAACCCAATGCCCTGCCCATGTCCCTCGAGGCAAGGAACAAACCCTTTACCCCAGGTCCCTTGGAGCTGCTCAAGCACAAACCCTGTGCCTTATCAGAATCAGATCATTGCTTCTATTATTAAATTCTTTCTCTATTAAGCTCCATCTGTACAGTATTATTTTAAGACAGAGCCATCCTGCACGTTCCCAACCCCCCGCTGGCCTGTTAGGACTCATCATGGACACCTCTTCCTACAGAGTCCTCCAAAAGAAAACATGTAGAAATTAGGTACAACAACAGCACATAAAAACAATGCTAATGACTGACAGGTCAGAGTTAATTCAATAAGAATAATGCGCTTATTTATTTTATGGGCCTTTGTGGTTTCTTTAACTCAGTACCCAGCTTATTAAATACTTGGATTTTGGAAGTGATGAGCTACACAAATATGCTGTGGTCACTTGGCAACCTCATATTTTCTTTCTCTAACTCCCCCCAAAACAATGGGATTTTGCTT
Source organism: Drymodes brunneopygia (assembly GCA_013400955.1). NCBI lineage: Eukaryota > Metazoa > Chordata > Aves > Passeriformes > Petroicidae > Drymodes > Drymodes brunneopygia. Next base: position 564,001 of record VZTZ01045549.1, on the reverse strand, counting down.
TTGGGATAGTAAACAGAGGCACAAGCATGTGCAGGTGCTGCAGCCAGCCAGGTGCTCCTCTGGACTTCAACCAGGGGGATACGGGGCACTGGCTGGACATGCTGCCATCCCTATTCAACCCCATCCCTACAGAAGGGCACATAGAAGGGATTTATGAAGGATTTTCAGGATGGATTGAGAACAGCCCTCAGCTTAGATCCAGGCAGGCATTGGCTCTGCCTGTGCTGGGTTTGCCCTGGCTCTGGGATGTTGTGTTCTCCAGCTCCCCTGGAAAGCTGTGTGATACCCTGACCTGCAGGACTGACTGGACACCCGGGAGAGGAGCCCCCCTGGGCTGGCAGCAGCACCCAGCACCCTCCAGGGCAGCACTCACCCGTCTGCATCCTGGTAGTTCACATTCAGGCGCTTGGCAGATCCCAGGAGCTCTGCAGAGACAAGAGGTGAAGGTCAGGGCAGGAGGCAGAGCCTGCAGGCCCCCCAGGCCCCCACATGAACCCCATCCCACAGCCACACCAACCTCCCAGCGCACAGAACAGCGCCTGGCCCATCCCAGGGGTCTCTCCTCTACTCTCCTCTGCCTCCACGTTCACCTCCACAAACCCTCAATGGCTGACCCAGCCTGACCTTAGCACTTTCCTCCCTGCATCTCTCCTGCCCCATCTCTGTGTGCCCCCAGGATGGGTCTGACCCCGCAGCTCCTGCCACCCTGGCTCGGCAGAACAGCAAGTGCTTCCCTCCTCTTTATAGGCACTGACACCCTAAAACTGCTGAGTGGGGCCATTTTGCCCCCACTCACTCCCTGTGCCCACCACTGCCACTGAAGCCTGGCCCACAGACCACATGGTTGGCATTTTTATGGCCAGGGCAGAGGCTTAAGGTTCCAGCTGTGAATGCAAGGATTGTTCTACCTTGGATATCCCCATCCTCCTGCCCAGCCCTCCCTCCCCTTCGGGGACCAAAGGATTGTGCCATGTCGGGTATCCCTATCCCCCTGCCCATCCCTCCCTCCCTCCCCTTTGGGGACCACTGGGCAGCAGAGGATGCTCAGCACACCCTCAGCACAGCCTCACATGCACCCCCAGCTCCCTGTTCCTTCCCACAATTAATTCGAATGGATTCCTTCCTCCCACACAGAGAGGACATTTGATTCTTCACCAAGGGGTTGAGAGTGGATTAACATCTCTGGAATTCATCTGCCAAGTCAAAAGGGAAAGAAAGGGGAAGGTATGTGGGGGGCCAAGAAATACCACTGCTCCTCCTCTGCCTTTCCAGGCAGCCCCATCGCCAAGCCAGGGAGGATTAAATACTTTGAATGGTTTCTGTGCTTTTTCGTATGGAAAATCAAAGTCTGAGAGCCAGGTTCCAAGCCTGGGGTGAAACAGCTGCTCAAACCCCACTCTAATGTGGTGGGGTCTTAGGGAAGGAGCACCCTTCCTTGCAGCCAAGTAGATCTCCAGGGCTGCAGATCCCTCTCCTTTTCCTTTCTCTCCTCCTCCTCAATTCCCTTCTCCCTCTCTCCCAAGGTCTCTTCCCACCTTGCATGGCAGATCCCAATAAAGCCATAGTGGGCTGTGTGACCCCTCTGCTGGAAAAGAAGGGCTGAAGAGGGGCTGGCTCATTCATCATGCAAATGGATAATTAAAGGAAACCAAGGACCGGGGTGTTCATTACTGCAATTTACAGTGTTTTGTAAACAGCCTAATTAACACAAAATGGGCTTGGAGTGGCTGCTGGTGAAGGACTCATGACTCCTCGCCACAGCTGAGGGGACCGAGACAGGATCACCCTAATTACGTCTTCCAGGGACTGTTTGTCTTTGAGCCTCAGCCACCAATCCAACAGCCCTTCCCAAAGGAACTGGCTCCCAAAGCCATCACTCAGCAGAGCCCCTACTTCTCCCTCCCAGTCCCAAGAGCCCAGGATCTGGGGTCTTCATCAAGGACAAGTCACTTTCCTTGACCCCAGCAGCCAGGAAAAAAATAACATTTCACTTGCAAATTGGCCACTCCTGATCCGAGTTCTGGGGAGCTGTAACCACTGGGACTGCTCTCACCATCTGCAGCTGAAAACTGCCACTGGAAAAGGGTTGGGAATGGGAGGAGGAAGAAGAGGAGGAAGAGGGGTCCTTACCCAGGGCAGGAGGGGCAGACCCTCAATGTGCAATGCTGGGAAAAGAGATACTCAATGAGCACCAGCACTTCCAAAAGAGGCAGAAACATTCCACATCCTGGAGTTAAGTAATGCCTACTATTTGAAGAAGAGCTCACCTGAAAATCCCATCCCTAACCTCACCTTCATGGGGACTGAGCAGGCCAGTGGGGTCCAGTAAGCAGGGCTGGGATGTCCCTGCCTGCTCCCAGGCAGCTGTCAGCATCCACATCTCCCTGAGCAACATTCCTCAAATTCGTTCCCTGCTCCAGCAGCCCAGCCAGGTCAGGACATGGGGCAGGACCACACAGACATAGAGGGTGGCTGAGAAAGCAGCAGGTCACAAATAGCACAGCCAGGAGCAGCATTCCCTTTGGGGGTCTTCCTAAATGCTTGGATCCACCTTGGGCAGGAAGGGAAAGAGTTCACCCCTGCTTTGCAGCTGGGTAAATCACTGCTTGGAGAGCTAGAGGGTTTGCAGCAAGGCTGGAAGGTGAAGTGCGGGTGGCAAAGTGTCTGGGTACTTCAGCATAAAGGCACGGGAAAGGAGAGGAATGGAAGGATGGAGGAGAAGCAGAGTACAGCCAGGCAACTGGGACTCCTCCACCAGTGCTGTCCTGCTGCACAGCCTCAAACTCCATGGACCTGGTGACAGGAAAGCAGCTGATGGGACATTTCCCTGCATCTCCCTTCCTCATTCCATCCATGAGCTCCTTTTGACCAAGTCCCCAGGTTTTCCCCACATTTCTTCAACCCTTTCTCCCCTCATTGGCTACCCATCCTTTTCCACACAGGTATTTTGGAGCTCAGTGGAGGCTGGGCCAAGCTGTTCCCAATCCCATAGCCCTTCCAGACTGGCCTGTTCAGCTTTGGCCAGGGGGCTGCAGGGCTGGGCTGAGAAAGGGCTGCAGGATTAATCCAGCTACAGCACTGGGATGGTGTGCCCAGATCCCTCCAGCCACACCATCACCCCCGTTGGGTTTGCACTGGGGCAGGGGCACTCTCAGGCCTGATCCACAACCCCCATTCCCTACCACGAGCACACTTATTCATATCCCAAGAAAATGAACCCAGAAGAGCACGGACCCAGTGCTGCAACACAAAACACTCTGAAGGGGTTATTTCCAGGGAAAACCCAGCCTGGTGCACCCCAAGGGTTAAAGGCAGCCGTGGGTTCCCCCTGGCCGGCCCCGCTCCCCAGCACGACCCCTGCGAGGGCTCCCGGCCTGCTCTGCCCCGGCCCCGCCGCGCTCCCCGGCGCCTGCCCGGACAGGACGAGGCTCCGCCGCGCAGGGCCGGGCCTGAGCGAGGCCTCGAGGGAGCCAGCGAGCTTCTGTGCGGCGTCTGGCTGCCAAGCGGCAGCGGGAAGCACCTCCGGAACGCTGCGGCAAATTGCTTACAAATGTCGGGCCGGCCGCCGGCCGTGGCGGAGGCAGCGCGGCCGCCCAGCACCCGCCGGAGCCGGGCCCTCATCCCTGGCACGGCCCGGCTGCGGCCCTTGGCCTTTGGATCCCCGCTGTGGCACAGCGTTCCGAGCAGCCCCCTTGGCCCGTGCCTCAGTTTCCCCGCGGGCTGCACTCGCATGGCGGGGAGAGGATGCCAGGCTGGGGTGCATCAGCGGAGCGGCCGGCCGGGGCGGGCACCTCACCCACCGCGCTGGCAGCCGGCCCGGCACGAAGCCGTATTCACCCCCCCGAGGCACTCGCCTGGCGCCGGCTCTGCCGGCTGCGTGGAGCCAGGCGTGCCCTCGCCCGGCCCAGCACCCCTGTGCCAGCACACCGGGCACCCTGAGTCACCCAACGGAGAGCTTGTTCCTGCGGGGACACCCGTGAGCTTCACCCCGATCTCCTGGACACGGACACGATCCCTCTGAAGCGCTCCTTGGGAAGCAGTGACACGTGCTCGCCTGGGTTTGGCTGCGGAAGGAAATGCCCAAATATCCCGTGGAGTTCTGCCCTTTAGAGACTCCTGTCCTGGCTCTCACCCGGGAGTCAGGCTCCAGAAGGCAGTTTTATTTGCTGGGAGCCCCCGCTGGTTTTGTCCACCCAGGGCAGCCACAGCTGAGCTCCACCACTGCAAGGCTTTGTTGCTGTGCAGGATGGCACACAGATCCATAACAGGAGATCCACCTCCTTAAAAGAGACACTTGGAAAAACAGCCCTTTCTGTTGCTCCTGTGTCACAGACTCTGATCCCATCCCCTTGTCCTGGGAAATCACATCCCCACACTGCTGGCTGCAAGTACCCCTGTGCCATGAGCCTCCCTGTGCTGCAGGTCTGAGCATCCCAGTGTCATGAACATCCCTCTGCTGCCAGCCACAACATCCACCCTGAGCGTCCCTGTACCACAAGAACCCCTACACTGCCTGCTATGAGTACCCTGCATGCAGGAAAGCCCTGCAAGGGCACTGCAGGAACACCACTCTGCTTCCCTCGGCAGTGGGAGAGGGACAGTGTGCATTGGACACACCAAATACATGCACATACCCTCTTGAGAAAATGAAATCCACCTGGGAACTGTCACCACTAAGCCAATAAACCAGCTGGAGGAGTTAATCAGCTGCTATCCCACAGAGCACCAGTCTCCAATGGTGGTGGCAGCCTCTGGAGCTGGAGGCGGAGGTGGCAGCTTCACCCAACCTGCCCTGTGATGGCCCAGGGTGGCCCTGCCTCAGCATATGGTGGGTTTGTGCCAGGAGTCAGGACAGACTGTCTTGGCCAAAATCAAGACCCAAAGAGGTGCTGTCCATCCCTCTTCTGCAGGAATCACCCTCCCCTGTCGCCTCTCCGTCCACAGGCACGTCCGCTGTGGCCACCCACACCCGGCTCCTCCCGGCGCAGCCTCTCGGCAGACCGGCTGCTTCAGGAGCAGTTTCCCAATCGGTTCAGAAGATTCACCCACCTCGATAGGGAAGGAGTTCAGCCACAGAGATGTTAAGAAACTCAACCAAAGCTGCCCAGCCAGCTCGGAACAGAGGTTGGGTGAGAGCCAAGGACTCCTGACCCCACAGCTCTCTACTGCAGCCACCAGCTACACCCCAAACACTGAGCCCAGCACTGTGCCCAGCTCCCCAGACAGTGACTCCCCTCATTCCCCCATGGTGATGGTGGGTGATTTTGGCTGCCAAGGTGCTGCTGCCTGGGATATCTGGCTGAGCACTCATCCCAGTGTCCAAATGCCACAGGTATCCAAATGCCAGGGGTGCCTTCCTGCCCACGAATAGCCCATGGCAGGTCTGATGTTCTGCAGCATCACTGAGGATGGGCTCCCCACCAACGCTGACAAACAGGCCCCTCGCCAAGCCAGGCACTATAGGGGTGGTGTGACTGGGGCAAAGCCACTGGGTTAACTGGCAGGGATGGGGAGGCTGCAATCAAGGAGGCAGATTCCCATCAACAGAAGGCAAATGGCAGTGACATGAGAGCAGCTGGGCGCCCCTTATTGTCCCTACACCAACATCTGACAACTCCTTAAGACTAATTGGCATTTTCATCCCTTGAGAAATCTACCAAACCTTGGACCAGACCAGGGCCCTGCCTGCTCTGACACTGCACAGGCCGCAGGATGGCTGTCACACCAAGCCCTGCTCCTGGTTTCAGCAGCCTGGAATAACCCCAGCAGGTGCAATAACCTGGGAGCTGAGCTCCAGGCAGCTCCTCACAGCATCCTGAGGCTGGACACAGCACCCCTGTGCTGTGAGTATCCCTGCACCTAATGCTGCTTTCTAACCTCAACACAAGTCACCATTTACCCCTGGCTGGAGCTCCAAATCTTAGGGCTTAAAGCCATGCAGAGCCCAAGCTGTCCCCGTCACCAGTTTGTCTCTGCTGATGGCTGACTCTGTCGGAGTCTCCTCTGGCAGCTTGGCCTCCTTCCTCATCTCCTTCTTTAAGCAATCCTGTCCTGCAACATATTCAGATACAATGGTGGATGATAGTGAAGGCAGGTGATGGCGAAAGTAGAGGAGTTTTAGAGGCCCAAGGATCTGCCTTCCACCCTGGGCTGGGCTGGAGGCCTACCACAGGCAAAGAGGGCTAGGGTAACAGGACCTTGGAGTCAACTGGGAGCCTTTTTCATTCTTTAGAAAAGGTTGGGAGTCTTTTTTCCAGGGGAAATCAAACTTCTGAGGTTTTTTAAGAGGCTGGCAGCAGGTGAGACATTGGGCAGCATCCCCACCCAGCACAGACATTGATCACTCACCCCCAGCCCAGCCACTCCAGGACCCCCATCCAAACCCCCAACTCCCCGCTGCTGCTTCCCCTCACAAGCAAAGCAGGAAAAAACATGCAGTTTGTTCAAAGCAAAGGCTCCCAGAACAATGAAAGGAAAAGCAGAATCGGAAACCCTGTCTCCATCCACACAGCTGGGAAGAAGGTGCAGCTCTCGGCTCTCGACCCCAAGGTTTGATGGCCACAGGGGACAGAGGGCACAAACACCAAGCGGGGAAAAGAGCATCACAGGAGTCCTTTGGGGCTGGATTCATGCCTTGCAAAAGCCAAACACATGCTCCTGCTCTGAGTTTCAGGCCCCCAGAAGGATTTCAGCTGGGGTGGGATGAATGGTGCTTGCTCCCCTTCTCCACAATAATTTGTCGGTCTGTAGCGGCTGCCTATCCTGAAGTGATGCAGCCTAGCCCAGCTCCCCTGGCTGGGAGAAGTGATAACACCCCTTCCCCACAGAGCCGAAATTGCATCCCCCAGCCCCATCCAGGATGGAAACAGCTGGGAAAGGCTTCAGGTGGGGGAAGCCAGGCAGCTCCTTCGGAGATACAAGGGCTCCTTTCCCAGCTGGCCGGGGAAACGCATTACCGGGAGGTGAAGTCACCATCCCTGCTGGGACCTGGCTATTCCGCTCTCCAGGATATGAACTCAGAGGAGCTGTATTTGCCCAGGGAAGAGGTGGAGCCTTTTCCATTTCCCCCATCCTTCCGAAAGGACAGGACGCCTCCCGAGCGGGAAGAGATGGGCCGATAGCAGTGGGGGCCAACGGCCAAGTGCGAGCACTGCCTGAACCTGCAGCGGGCACTCTGTGGGATCAAGGGCCACCCCTGGGCTGTGGGACACTGGGACCAGCAGAGCATCGGCTCCAACATTAACAATGCACCTAAGCTCATGTCCAACTGGCTCCCTGGAAGCCAAGGAAGGGCTATCTCAGATACCTTGGCAAAGGGGCTGCACCTACAGACACACTCAGTGTTGTCATTAATGCCATATCCAGCAAATGGTGCATTAAAATTATCTGTGGTGGATGTGCTACAGATTGACAAGGGCAGAAATAACACAAAAAGGACTTAGAGAGATTAGGAGAACAAACCCAGGCAGATTCAACCTGGGAAAAAAATGCAGATTGCAGCATCTGGGGAGAAACAATCCAACCGGCAGCAGGTCAATGGGAGGAAGAAAGAGGGGAAGCAGGATGTGGGGGGACGGTGAGAGGAGCAGCATGAGCATGGGCACAGAGGGAGCTGCTGGTGAGGAAAACAACCTCGGCAGCCCTGCGCGGGGGGATGCTCCTTCCCAGGGTACCATCTCCCACCATGTGTTCTGTTACTTCCTGGGATACCATCATCCATCATACCCAGGGCTGTGAACATGAGAGAGGCTCAAAGGGGACATGAGAGGTGAGCGACAGGAGCCAGCAGTGAAGGGCTGGCCTTGCATTGGAAGATTAGGGCAGGTCAGTAAGTCTGGATTAGCTGAGCAACAGTTAATTAGGGAGGGCGGGCAGGGACGCAGCAACCCAGCAACCCACCTACACCTGGAGGGGTTTGACGCTCCAGAGCAGCACGTACCTATTTATTTTATGGTTTTAACAATGAGCCCCAGATAAAAATTAGAGCAGCCAACAGTGGCCAGCAAAACCCTGTAGGCTCAAGGGAGCGAAACAAGGAGCCAGTTCCTACACTGTGGCTTGGAGGTTGCAGCAACCATGCAGCTCCCCGGGGAAGCAGGGCAAGGCTGAGGCTGGAGGATTGAGTTGCCACAGCCCTATGGCACCATGTCCCCATCAGTGCCAGCCCTGTGCCTGCACATGGCAACTTGGCACCCAGGAGCTGCTCAAGCCGGTGGAGCCAGTACTCAAAGCACACAGCGATGCGGAGGCTGGAAATCCTGTGACATCCTCCTCCTTTGGCCCCAGGGAAGCTGCCGTGCACCTGGAGCAGGCGCTGCCAGGGCGGACAGGGCGGCTATCCCCACCCTGGCTGCACTAATCTGGGCAAGGCACACACAGGATGGGAGGGGAGGCAGCGGGAGGTGAAGCTGTTCGCTCGAGGTCACCCAGAAGGTCGACGGTTCAAGTGCCGCCACTCCTTCCCAAGGCCGTGACATGGCTGGGAACTGAATTTTACTCCAAACTCCCCCCTCTCGCCAGCAGCCCATGGGCAATCAGCTGTCGGCAGCCCGGGACTAACCTCAGACGGCTGCTGGCAGTCAGAGTTTGGAGTCACACGGTTAAAAATACCTTACGGATGCCTTTGCTCAACTCTGACCCCGCAAGCCGGTGCTGCCGCCAGCCCCGCTCAGGGACGTGCCGGCGGGGTCCCCTGGGACAGTCACAGCCTGGGCTGTGCAGGGACGTGGCAGCTGCTGCCTGGGGCCTGAGTCTTCCTCTCCAAGAACGAAGGGTTTCCAGTTCTGGGGGGCTGCTGACTGTATTCTCTATTGCCAAACTGAAACAAGGGGCTCAGCTTCCTAAAGCTGGCTTCCAGCGAGCGATGCCTGCGCTGTCTGGCTCCCACTGAACTGCAGCCTGGATTTCAGCAGCTTCAGCAAAACGTCTCCTCCTCTCAGGGACAGAGCCAAAATGTGGCCTCCAGCTCCTGCCAGTGTCAAGGGATGCTGGATGGGTGACTGCTCCTGCAGATTCCATGGTCTTGCAGCGATTTGTGGCATCTGCATTGGGAAAGAGCATAAGGATCTCACCCAGCAGTGGCTGCTCAGCTCCCAAGCCATGATGGACTCTCCAAACGCCTTCTCCAGTGATGGTCATGGTGTAGAGGGCACCTTGCTGTTCCCATTCCCTGTGCAAAGGTCACCTACCAAAACACGTGGGAACTGACTGGCTGCTCCATGCTGCTGCAACTGGGAATGGGAGAGGGATGGGTCCATCCCCAGCAGGCACGGACCAAGCTCTCTCTAGCCTGAGACAAGCAGCCTGAGAGTGGTCCTGCTGCCACTCTCTCCTTTCCCTCCCAAGGCAAAAAAGGCAACATGGTGTTGTCCATGCCCAGAGTGAGGGCTGTTTCCCAGATGGATCAGACCCTCCAACTGCCTGCCTGGGCTTCTGACTGGACAATGCCAAAGTGGGAGAAGCTATCACCAAAATCCTGTTAAGTATCTGCCCAGTGCCTTAGCTGGATTGGGATATTTTCATGCAGCTGTGGCAGTGAAGGATTTGCCTGGGATCCTGGTCTCCAACGGGATTCCATATGCAGTGGACTGGAGAGGGACATGACAGCCACATGATCAGGATGTCCTGCACCACCCTGCATGTCCCCACATGGAAGCAGCCATCACTTAGAAGCCGGTGACAGTCTGTGTCCTGGGAGAGGCATCACCCCCTCCCTGTCCTGGAAGCAGGAACCCGCCCCAGGACCCCACACCCACCTTGCCATCCCTTCAGGGCCCTCGGTGACTGCTGAGTTATTCTGAGCACTGCGTTCCTGACCCCTTCCCCTCATCCCAGCTGCTCTGGGGCCAGCAGGGAGGGCAGTGGGTTCCTCCCATTGCCCAGCCCGGACGCCAGAGTCAGGCAGCAGCTGCCTGGGGACCAGCTGGGGACAAAGGCGACACGGAGCAACCCCATCCCCCCATACACCTTGGAAGGGACAAGAGCTAATTTACAGCAAGGTCAAAGGCATCGCTATACAACTCTAAGAGAAAAGGAGTTGGATCTGAAGACCCCCAGTCCACGGGCTGAGCTCTGGTCAGCAGCTCCCCATAAAGGGATCAGGAAGGGGTTTGGGGTCAGCACATCAACACCACCCACCCCCCAGAGAACAGGCCCACCTCAGCACCAGAGGTAAACAGAGGCAGAGACAACATCCTAGGCTCCTTGTCAAACCAAGGTTGTGCCCAGCTTCCCGCAGGGACCCCGCTGCCTATGGGGGCTCCTCTGCCAGGTCGGCCCCCTCCATCCCAGCCCTGCCTGGGCGCTCCCAGCACCCGTCCCGATGGAGCAGTGGTGGGACACAAGTCAAGGCCTGCCCGCTCCCTGGACCCCTGCCGGGAACCCGATCTGTTTACGCCTTCCCAGCACGGCGGCTGCGTGTCAGGAACGGCCCCGGCAAGCCCGACTTGGCGGCGCAGGCAGGACGTGGGAGCGAGCCCTGGAACCCCCACCTGCTGCCCCGCAGCATCCTGGGGCGGGTGCAGGAAGAAAGTGGGGGAGCACAGGGGAAAATGGGACCCTCCTGCCTCCATCTGCTCCCTTTTTGTAGGAAAAGGCACCACTTCTTGCTCTGTGCCACACCCTCCATGGCATCCCATGCCCCCCACCCTGGCCATGAGATCGTGGTGGGTTGGTTGCTCCATCCCCAGGCCTGGCAAGGAATGGCTTTCTGAGCTGTGGCAATCCTTCTGGGAAAGCACTGGGAGAGCCAACCAGCCCTGGAAGCTGCATGTCCCTTTCTGGAAAACAAGGTACCATTTTTGCAAGCACATGGCCAGCAACAGTGTGGGTGCAGGGGGCTGATGGCCATATGCTGCTCCCTGTCCCACGACCCAGGCTGTCCCCAGCTGGGTCTGAGAAAAGGCACCCACCTGCACTGCTCCTGGGAGGAGATGTTCATCCAGGACCACTCACCTGTGTGGATTCGGTCCCACAAAGCCACAGGCATTTGGAGCTGGCTGCAGTGGGATAGAGTAGAGCCATGACTTTGGGGATTCAGAGCTGGACATCTGCACATCCACACCAGGTTTGGGGTGAAAGGAACAGAGAAGCAGCTCCAGGATATCCATGTGCTGCTAAATATAACCAGTGGGACAGATGCTCCAAGACAGGGAGTTGCCTACGCCTCGACACTGTTGAGAAGGAAACTGAGGGCTCTCCCAATGCTTAAGTAGCTCTTGAGGTTTGGAGACACAGAGCAGGCTCAGAGGCAACACCTCATTCTGTGCAGGAGCGTCCTTCCCTCTAAGGAGGAGCGTCTCCCTTCTCTTTAAGCCAGCAGGATTAGCAGGTACTGGTTCAGGGAAGCCAGGAGGGCTCATGAAGCCCTTCCCATCTGTGTCAGCCGCACAAAACAAAACTAGCAGCCTGGGTTGCAGTCCAAAGCAGTCCCTGGGCCATGGCTGTGCTGTACCCCATGCTGCTGGCCAGACTCACCATGTCCCCATGTAAACAATGATTAGCCACCAGGGAGGACTCTGGCCCCTTTTGGAGGCCACTGAGCCAAGTGGTTCTCACGTGGCCTTGCCATGGTGGGGACACATCCCAGGTCCCTGAGGGGCCACACAGGCTATGCGTTGGGCATCCTGCCCAGGGAGACAGAACACCCACGGAAGGGGAAGATCTGTGGGGCTCCCAGTCCCCAGTCTCCGTATTGCTGTTTGCACCCAGTTCACCTCCAGCTGGAAACCCCCCTTTCAGGCTCATCCCCGCCTGTCCTGGCAAAGAAACAAGGCGATGCCTCACAAAGGGCTGCTGGAGGGGGAGAGAGAGGCAGGCAGCCCCTGGGATTGATGCTCCATGGGGGCCAGAGGCACCTGCAGAGTGGGTGGCAGAGCCAAAGTCAACCTCACTGCTAGGGACACCCCGGTGACAGGCATCTGATGCCCTTGCCGTGCTCGCCAACTCCCTTCCAAGCAGACAGGGTCTTACACAACCAGCCGTGCCCAGCATTACGAAACCCCAGGAGTTTTCACCCCTCCCGGCACAGCCGCCCACCTCGGGTGGCCAAGCCAGACCCAGCTCCTGGGATGGCACCAGGGGAGGCTGGGGCAGGGGTCTGGGCATGGCCTCAATGCCGGGGGCCTCGTGCTCCCTGCGCAGCCTTGGCCAGGGTCCGCGGGGAGCAGCGCTGGCAGGGCTTGGCGGAAGCGCAGCCGGACGTGTTGCACCAGGCCTGGGATGCTGCAGGAACTGCACGCCTGCCTCATGCAGGTTCTCCCTGCTCCCTTATCTCACCATCGCACCCTGCTTGCTTGCAGCTCTGGCCTTTCTCCCTGGGGGTTGCAAACGGCTTGGGGTGGCTGCACATCTACCCCAGGCAGCATCCCGCAAGAACGAGGGATGGGCCAGAGTATCCAGCCCTTCCCTGGGAGGGTAGAGATCATCCCGACAGAGCCATTTCTAAGCAGTTTGGGCATCTCCAGACAGGTCTGTGACTCACCAGGACACCTCGGCAAGGCTTGGGTGATATTATAGCCCCAAGGTTCAAACAGATCCCTCCCTCTCCATCCCAGGCGTGATTTTTTTAGGGAAGCCAGGATGAAATTGAGGGGGAGCGGGAATGCTCACAGCTCCTCCCCACCCTCTCACTTGCTAGAGCAGCCAGAAAAAAAAAAAAAAAAAGGTGGTTTATTGTTATTTAGTTTCTTACCCCTTTCATACTCCTTTGCTGGAGTTTTTGCCAGCGGCGGGCCCCGGGTCTGGCAGGGATCCAGGACAGCCGAGGCGCTTTTAAAAACAAAGCAGGGCGCGTGCATGCACACACACACGCACGGCATCCAACCCCGCTTTTAACTCTTGCCGGAGCAATGCTGGTGGAAGCATCCATTTCCAGCAGGAAACCATCTTACACGTGGCCCATCACCACCAGGATCCAACAGTTCACCTCCCACCTTCCCAGAAAAACCTCCTTGCAGCACTGGGATCCTGAGAGAGAGGTGGCAGAAGTGATGCTGGTCATGGTCCACCAGCTCCCTCCTGGAACCAGCTGAGCCAGAGGATGGAATGCCTGTGCTGGCAGTGTCCTTGCCATGTCCCCTTCTCTACAGCCCTGGGGAGCACCGTCCTGGTTACAGTGCCCGTGTGCTGCTGGCAGCTGGGCACACGGTGTCGCAGGGCTCAGGGCTGCCCTCTCTGTCTGCCTTCAAGTCATCATCATCTGAATTGTCGCGTGTTTCTGGGTCAGACAGCCAAAACGGCCTCTGCAGCCCTTGGGAAGGGGCAGCTGAGCCCCCTGGTCTGGGCTGAGTCACCAGGAAATGCCCAAGGGATGGGAATTCCCCTCCTGTCCCAAACCTCAGCCTCCTGCCTGTGACACTGGGGATGGCTGCCAGCCTGGCTCCATCAATGGCCCTGAGGGACCTCCACATTTCCAGGAGATCCCAGATTCCCTGGAATACCCCAGTGCTATCTGGCAATCTCCAAAGGATGGCAGCATGGCCTGGAGCAGGCTCAGAAGTCCCCACATTCATCCCCTTTCTCAGAATTAGCCTGGGTTTCCCCTCACTCTTTTACAGAGACAAGAAAAAGTCAGCTGCAGTGGCCCAGACTGACAGCAGGGACAACAGGCTGCCCTGCCAATGGGTGTCCAAAGGCTGGGGACAGAAATACAGACCTGGGACAGGGGCAGATGTGGAGCTGTGGACACAGAGAAATGGGGTGCAGAGGGGCAGGGGCTGGGCCAGGCGATGGCCAGCACAGGCTCCTCCATCTCCCTGTGTGACGCTGTTTGCTCGTGCCTTATCTCCTGCACTCGACACAGAGACTCTTTCCCTGGCTTCAGGCGCTCCGGTGGCAGCCGGGCCCCTTTCCAAACACAACACCCGTTGGAGCCCAGCTTTGAAAACCAAATGTCCCTCCACTCCTTCCGCTGCCTGTGCAGGGCTTTTCCTTCCCAGCAAAAGAGGTGGGAACACCAGGATGTGGGATGGGAAAACCCACCCAGCAAACACCAGGCTACCAGAGGGGATGCCCCTTCCAGGGAGGTCAGGAGCCACAGCAGGAGGAAGAAAGGATGGACCCCTCCTTGCCATGGAGCTGCAGCCCCACCGCCATCCAGCTCCGTGGCTGCCGCACTCTCCAGAGCCTTTGAAGCCTCTTTTCTCCCGCTCCCACCACCCACCCACCGCAGGCTGGTTCAGGAGGAGGTCTGGGCACGCTGTGGGGTGGTGGGGTCCCCGGCACGAGGCCGCCGCCAGCCCAGCTCCCCAGGCACGGCGCCTCGCCCCGCTCCTGGCTCGGTCCTGGAGGAAGAGGGAGTTTTGCCCGTTTCGGCAGAGTTTCTCAGCGTCTCTCCGCAGGCGTGCCCACAGCCCTTCCAAGCCGGAGCGCGGCTGCGGAGCCGGTCCAGCCCGTCAGACCTACAGCGTGCGGAGAGAGGAGGGGAGGACACAGCCAAGGACGCTTTGGGAACTCGTCCTCAAAACTTGGGCTTCAAGGGATGTGGCCCGGGCCACACTCGTGCTCAGTGGCAGAGCTGGGTCCAGCCACCTGCACTGCCCGGGGCAGGAGTGGAGCAGGAAGGGTGCCCAGGCACCCCTGCACCACTGCCAGCAGGGAAAGCCATCGGGTGTAACAGAGCCTGACACGATAAGGATCCTGCCCAAGGCCAGTCTTGGCTCTGCGCTGCAGCCAGACCAGGTGTAGCACCTGGAGTACCTGAGGGTTTGGGACAAGCCTTGCTCGGTAGCAGCAGCAAAGAGAAGGATGGTCCTTTTCAGTGAGGGGGGATGGCACACTGGGCTTGCTGCTTGGCACAAAGGTGCATCCGACATAATTACAAAATAACTCCCAGACTGCAAAAAGAAGCAATTTCTCCCCCAAACAACTACAGACCTGCTGCTGCTGGGAGAAGCAGAAATCCCAGCAGGACATGAAAGGAGGGTGGATGTTTCTGCAGAGGACAGAGACACAGAGCGCCAGTGGCAAAGGCTAACAAATCACAGGAGAGATATTAAACCTCACGCTTTGAGGCTTAAGCTGATACAGCTACTAGGGATTAGGAGGAAATTCAAGGGGGAGAGAAGGGGTGAGTTATCCCACATCTGCCTGCTAGTCTCACAGTATGCGGAGCAGCATCGTCCCTCTCCTGCCAAACTGGACGGTGGCAGCAGCATCTGAGGGCTGGCACAGCTCTTGGGAAAACCTTAACATGCTTTGTGCTGCAGGGACACAGCAGTGAGAGGCTCCCACACAGGCATGGAGATAAAGTCAAGACTCCTCTGCAAACTTTGCTAGCATTTAACAACTTGCTAGATCATGGCCCAGACACAGCCATGTCCCAAGAGCCCATCCCAGTCCTTAATATATCTAAGGTCTGGAAAGCACCAACATAGCTGGTGAAATGGGGCAAGTGGCTGACCAAATCTCCTCAAGGCAGCAGCTGAACCCCAGCAGGGCTTCGCTCCCTGTCCTTGAGAGTTTCACACCAGTTTGCTCAGCTGCTGCCCTTTCTTTGCACTTCGCACACGTTTAAACAAAAACCTTCACCGCTCCCTCGAGGGAGACAAACAGTGAGTCCAGCTCCCATCACCCTCCATGGCTCCTGCAGCCCCCGGCTATCTCAGGGGCACCCCCTCTCCCAGCATCACCCTGGCATCCCCCCATCCCCTGCCCCTTGATCCTGCATCCAGGGATGGGGACACCCAAACTTTGCTGGGCACTGTCCAGCTCCATGATCTCTTGCCCCTGAGATCCCTGACCAGGGGGGCTCTGCCTCTCACCTCCCCCAGGAGCCCCAGCCCCTCGGTGCTGTCCCTGGCCAGGCCAACTGGTGCATTGTTGGCAAGGACAGCAGCCCAGGGACGTGATTGATCGCGGGGGAGAGAGGCCAAAGCCATGATGGGTCGTTTAACAATTTCAATTACTCTGCAGCGCTCCCGACGCAGAGGGGAGGGGAGAGGGAGAAGGAAAATAAAATGAGGGATGTTTCCATTGCCAGGGAACCTCAGCAAAGCACGGCTGGCCCGGCAGGAGCAGCCTGGCTCTCCCAGACTAGAACCCCCTCCCTGGCTGCAGGAGTGACCACAGCGTCGCACTGACGTCCCCTTCCCACAGGCAGGACAGCTGCCCTCGCCTGCCCTTTCCCTCCCGGCTGCTGCCCCCAAAAATCTTGTCCCTGCCCAGCATAGCACCTTGGAATGAGAGGTGCTGTGACCCACTTGTGCAGCAGCACTTGCGCGGGGAGGAGGCTGCGCACGGAGAATATTAAACGTGTCCCTGAAGTTCCCGCTGCCGGGACTGGAGCTTGGATTTTGCTTACGTGCGGTGACTTTTTTAGGCACAGGAAGCCCCAGAGGGCTGATCACAGCGATCGAGCTCCCAATCCACTGAGACAGCAGAAGGACTCTTAGAGGGATTTAAAAATATATATATATAATA
>VZTZ01045549.1:452169-541272 GCA_013400955.1 Drymodes brunneopygia | reverse complement strand
CGGGGTCCGGCTGGACGCACAGCGCGGTCCGGGACCGGCGCCGGAGAGCAGGACCGGGGTAGTACGGGACCGACCCGATGCTCCGGGACCGGCGCGGTTCGGGACCGAGCTGGTGGGAGGTTCCCCATTCTCGATCCAGGACCGAGCCAGTGGTTCGGGACCGGCTCCGTTGGGAATCCTCCATCCTCCTCAATCCAGCACCGAGCCTGTGGTCTGGGTCTGGCACGGTACGGGACCGACGTAGTGCTTGATCCGGGATTGGTCCGGTGCTACAGGACCGGCCCAGGAGGGAGGTTCTCCATTATCGATTCAGGAGCAACACGGTGGTCTGGGAACCAGCCCTCCCCCACCTTCAGCCCCAGCCCTCCCCCATCAGCCCTTTGCCCCCTCCAGCCCCCTTGGCAGAGGGGGTGCATAAAGCCACTGATGGTACCCATGGGACCAAAATCCACCGATCCCCAGCTGTCCAAGCCCCAAATTAATCCTACTCTCACAAAGCACTAAAACCACCAAAATTCACCCATTTCTGCCAGTCTTCAGCAGAAACAGCACAGGCAAGTGCTCCCTCGAGCATAGCTCTTTTAAAACAAGAGATTGCCTAATAAAGCTGGACAGTTTTTGTTGCATGATACCACTGGATTATCATCAACTAATCAGATTAAAAACACACGGAGGCTTTGGTTTTATTCACTAAATGGCCAGCCCGCAGCTCCCTGGGGGAGTTCCAAAGATCCCATACCTCTTCAAACCGGCCCCGAGACATTTCACCAAATGATGGTTTCGTGAGCAATCCCAATAAGGGGGATCCTTGGCAAGAAGGAGTGACTGACGTTTTCAGACACACCCTGTCTTTTCAGTTCGGGAATAAAGAGATTATTATGCACATCTAATTATAAATGTCAACATTTTATGGCTGCTATGCTGAAGCACGAAGCTCTAAGTAGCCCTGCTAGAAAGGGCTGTGAAGTGAAAGGTCTTGTTATTCCTCCTCTGAGTTTTTCCAGAGCTTGTAAAGCGCAGTGACATTTACAATAATCCCCTGAATTTATGTAGCACCTTTTGTCCTTTTAAGGATCTTAATTAAGCTTTGCAGCTCCCTGAGCACAGACTAAACCCACTTTGCAAAAGAGGAGGCCAGGTCCTGCTTTGTACAAAACGTGTGTCCCATTTCAGGCAGGGGAAGGACTTTTTCATCCCAGCGACCTCCAGCACACGCTGTTACACCACAGAAAGGGCACAGCACCCTGACATCCCCAGCCAAAGGCTGTGCTGCTGCAGCCACGCTCGTGTGGCTAAAGCTGGGTAGTTCAAACTTTAATCTCTGGTGTCACACAAGTCTTTGGAACAGAGGGTGCCACTGGAAGGGTTTACTAGAAATCAACAATTTCTACTGCAGCCTTCAGACATTTAACCACATATTGGCAGTCCTGGCACTGCACTGAAGCCCAGCCCTCCCTCTATGGCCCTGCCTGCAGGGAATGGAGCTGGAAGGAGCAGGCAGCCCCCATTTCCCCCATGAATCCCAGTTTTCCAGCCACTCTTGAAGGCTGAACAGCTGGTTGGTGACACCAGCACAAAGAGCTGCCAGTGGTTTCAACCGTGTCCACCTTGCAGAGCTGACAGACCCCCCCATGACATTTATTTCCCTGAGCCTACAGAGCAGGTGCTGAGAGCATCGATGGAGCTTTCACTACAGAGAAAGCCGTTTAACAATTTGCCCCTTCTATGCACCAAGACGAGATGTTTTAGAGTTTAGGGGGTTTCAAGGTGCAGGCACAGCTGTGTGGCCAGCTCAGCCCTCAGCCCCTGCAGAAAGGTGCCCAAGGCAGCACTGACTTGTGTTCTCCATTTTGGGTGAGGGGCCTAGGGGCTCCAGCCGTGTCGGGCTGCTCAGTTCTGCGGGGCCCCGGCTCCTTCTTGCAGCTCCTCAGGTCGATGTTGCCATCTAGAGGTCCCTGCTACCTCTAGAGCGATCGTCTCTTTGTAAAGTATTGGGAAGGAGGTTGTTTGTTTTTTTTTTTAATTCAATGCAACAATTCAAAGCAGTTTTTTAGGTTAGCCCATGTCTTGGGTGGCTGCAGCTCATCCTGGCTAGCCTTGCAGCCCCTGCAGCTGTGCAAACCCCTCCTTTCTCCTCTGACATTATTTTGAGATGGGGTAAAACACTCAAAGCAATTCATTTTTGCTGCCTGGCAGGGAAGCAGCCACACTGGCAGAAGCAATACACACAGTGGCATCCACAGCACTGTGGCCACAGCAGCTCCATGGCCAGCGCTGGCTCCAGCTGAGGCTGTGACAGACACGGCTCCAAATTTTGGAGTGCAAGACTCCCACTCACAAATCTCACCCATGAAAACCAAACTTGGAAGTGTATGGCTGTTTCATCCCCACTGAGTGGGCAGGAGGTCTTGCAAAGGCCCATTCCAGACATCCAAAACATTTTAAGTATGTTATATGTTGCCCTGGTTTTACAGGGCCCCATAAGTTGTAACACTATAGCTGTAGTTTCCCATACTTGTTCTGTAAACATGATCCTTGTTTTCCTTAACCAACCAGGATTGTTTTGCACTTGTGAAATTGTTTTTCATTCCTTTCCCTGGAGTGAAGAAAGATGATTGACCATATCTTTGTCCTGTAAACCTTCAGGGGTGTTGACCCCTTTCACCAATCTTTAACTGTCCTTAGAACCCTATAAAAATAAGTAAATAAAGAAGGGCAGGACTTTTGGTCGGTCCAGCCTAGAAAATTCACTGCTGCCCCAAAACCCGCGTGTTTCTTCTGTTGCCAGCTGAACAACAGTTATGAACCAGCTGGATGGAAATACACTTCCCCCTTTCAGCTGTGGCTCAGGCTTCTCTTTCACTGCTGGTTTTTTAAAGCGTGCCCAGCTCGACCCAAAGCCTTGCAGCAACCTCAGGGCTGGGCAGGAGGAGGCTCAGGCAGACCAGGGAGCAAATGGCAGTTTGATGCCCATGGCAGACAGGGTTGATTCCCTGGATGGGTGTGCAAACACCACTGCCCAGACACTCCCAGTTCAGGATCAGCACAGGGCTGATGTCTGGCACCTGCACAAGGGCAGCACCACCATGGCAGAGGCTGTGTTGGATCACAGATCCATCCTGCAGGGAGGAGAGTGCAGGCAGATGAAGCAGGGCGAGGAAGAGCCTCTCCTGCACTGAATCAGGCCACATCAGAAAGCAGGTTATTGCCCAGATTTAAAGCCACCCACAGGAGCCCTTCCGGCAGCTCCTGACATTGATTCACACATCACCTGGCTCCCTGAGCACTGAGGAGTGATGGGTGCCCCACTACCAGGCTTTGCTTGTGTCCTTAAGCAGCCCAGCAAGTCTCAGTCTCATTCCTGATCCTCAGAAGTCACATCCTGTCCCCGTGGAGCCTTTCCTGTTCAGGAATCCATGTCCTCCCACATTACATCCAGGCCAGGCATTTCCCACCCTGCTCAGCACTCCACCTCGCTGGCACCAGTGTCAAGGGCAAAGTGAGAGCAGGAGGAGGACCTGGACACAAAGGTGCTTACGTAGGCATTTACTCCATTGCCTCTTACACACCCTCCTGGCCATAACTGCTGCTGGAAGCAGTCCAAAGAGATGAATTAGGGGCTTGATCAAGAGAGAGATGCACTGCCCACAAGGAGGAGGGGGAGGATCACAGCTCCCAGAGACCAGGCTCTGGCAGACAAGGGTTTGGGATGGTTTGGCCCCAGACATCTCCTCCTGTCACACCACAGCACAGCTGCTGCCTGCAGCTGGTCTGCCACCAGGAGGGCTTCAATGCCAGGATACATCCCAAACAAAGGCAGAACCCAGACACAGCTCCATGAACTCATGCCCTGTGAAGCTGAACATCAGCCTTAGTATGAAATGCAGCAGTGACTGCCCTTAGCAGAGCTGGTAGGACCTGCTGGTGGCAAAGAGCTACAGAAACTCATCCAGAGTCAGCTCTCAGACAGGAAGCAGGGCTTGATGATTTAGGAACCTTTGCTCAGGTAGCATCTTTTAGAACAAATAGTTTCTCCCCACAAAAGTAATCAGGTAACCAACCCTTTGCTACATCATTCCACAGCAGTCCAGATCTGAGCTCTCTTGAAAAGCAAGTCCACAGCCCCGGCTCAGACACGTGCAAACCAGGAGTTACAGCCTTCACCAGCCCCTGCCCTGGCACAGCAAACCCAAACCCAAACTCTTCCCCTGAATCCCTGTGGGAACTTGGGTATGGGGCTCCTTCCCACGTGCCAGTTCCTCACCAGACTCACCTCTCCAGGCACACATGAGCTGCTCCTCGCCCTGCCTTCCTCCTCTTCCTCCTCCTCAAGCCTCTCCGTGCTGACAGTCACTTCTTTCTGGTCTTGTGCCTTTCTTTTCTCTCTGTCTCCCTTGCTTAGTCCCTCACTCAGGAAATTAAAGATAATCCTCCCTTTTTTTGCAGCCGGATTCCCTGTTTAACATTCGCTGCGTGTGCTTGCACTGATTCAAAACGGGATTAGACTTTCTGTTGCTTTGATGTCACTTGGGCTTTGCACTTAAGGCAGAGGGGGGAAAGAAAATTTCTGTTAACAAACCTCTTGGATTTCACCCATCCACTTGCATCCATCCTGGAAGGGAAGCTCAGGCACATTTACCTGAAGAAACCGAGCCCCCTTCCAGGATTGATGCGGGAGGAATAAACCAATCCACGACTGCAGCTCCGCACTCCCTGCGCTGGGCCTTGTCCTCTGGAAACACCCAAATTTCACTCTGGCTCAGTTATCATCCAGCTGCGTGGAGGCTGAATGGCTCCCATGAGGAGGGAGGTGTCATTAATCATCAGAAAACCACAACTCATTGGCTGTCAGTGGATATTGCAACCTCCAGCTGCCGTGCAGCAGGGAGCGCGTGGGCCACCGGCATCGCTCCAGCAGATCGGGGCTCGGGCTGCCCGCCGGGAATACCCCGAGCTGCTCATTTCCAAGGGGGAAGCAGCTGCTGCAGGGTGGCTGTGCTGGAAACCCATATCCTGCTCCCTAGGGTGTGACATTTGTGCAATGGCACAGTCCATAACTTTCCAGGGCATTTCCCTCTGCTTCCTCAGGCCTGAACTTCTGCCCCCCTTTGGAAGATGAGGATTTGGGGTTGTTCTCACTGCTGGTCCATCTAACACCAGTCCGAAGCAGATGAAGAACATTTTTCTCACGTTGCCTGAAAATATCTTGCTTTGCTTCCAAGACGTGACTCCTCAAATCCGGGATGTCCAAAGTGGCACAGTTTAGAGCTGGAACAGGATCTCACACCAGAAAAGGACCTTTCACAAGGGATTCTGCAGAGCCATGGCCAGGGCTGGGAGGTGACAGTGGCTCCTATTCCTGCTTATCTAGGACAGCCCTTTCCCACAGTTTCCAGAGCCTCACAGGTGGTTTCTGCTGCCTGATGCTCTTTCTCCATTCCCACCAGCGCTTCCCTTCACAGGCAGCTGGGTCTCCTCTGGGTAACAGGCAGATCTGGGGGCTGCATAACTGGAGATGTTTGGATGTCCCTGAAACCATCCCAGGACCTTCTGCAGGTTGTTTAGAAGAGCAGCTCCATGGATAAACTCAATCCATCCATGACCAGAACCCGCCTCACAGCCCTGAGCCCCTGGGGAGGCACATCCAGCCCCAGCAGAGAGCAGAAGTGGGGACACACCTGGGTAATCCTGGGGCAGCTGCAATCCCTGTCACCCACACCACACTGCTGTGCTGCATCCCTGACTGCCACTGCCACCACATCGGGCTTCCTGCAGGACTGCCCAGGGACTCGGGACGTGCCTCTGCCAACAGCACAGTGTCTAATCCATTTTGCCTGGTGCACACTCACAGACTTGATTAATGTCTGCAATGAGCTCCATCCATCATCGGGGAGTAAAGGAGATTAACTCTGCAGCACGCCTGCCTCGCGTTGATCCCATTCTCCAGGCCTCCTGATTAATGGTGAGGCCGCCTTATCTGCCAGGCCAGGAAACACCAATATCCGGGTTGCCTGGGGATGAAGGGGTGGGAGCTCGGGAGCAGATGGGGCAGTGCCAGCACAGCCACAGCATGCTCTGCCATCGGGGCCATGCTGCTGCACCTCTGCTCTCCATTCTCATTGCTCCCTCCATCCCCATTGCTCCCTCTCTCCCTTCCTCCTGGCCCATCCCAGCCATGCTAACAGGGATGGCTGGAAGGGGAGCAGCAATGGGAGTGCTGATGCATCCATGCAGGAATGCATGGAAACCGAAGTCTGGGGCTCCATTTTCCCTCAGTGGGTCAGCAGGGAAGGTGTCATTCCCCATCCATAGAGGGAGTTTGGATGAGCTGATTTGGAGGCCTGGAATAACCCAGGCAAATCCCCTCCTGGGGCTGGGGGCGAGGCTGCAGCTGACCAGTGCTGCGGAGAGCAGCCGCTCGGCCGAGCTCTTCCCGAGAGGACACGTGTGTAAAGTGGATGCAGGGAATTAGCAGTGCCATCTGGATGGGCTCCAGCTCCTGCCCCTGGCTCGCTGCTGATGCTTCATTAACAGCTCTCTCCTTTCAGCTCCGTCTCCTTGGCTTCTGCTGCGATCAGCTGGGCTGGAGTTTTGTTGTCTTGGGTTTTTTCCAAGTGGAAATTATTTCTCATTTCTTTTAACAATCAGGACACAGAGAAAGAGACAGGAGAGGAAGGAATTTCTAGGAGATGAAAGGGCAGGATTAAGGACACGGCTTTCACTTTGTTATCCCTCTAGTGTGGCTAAGAAATTCCTTTCAGAAGAAGGCTTTAATTAACTATGTTTTTCTGATGGGAATAAATCCTGGACCTAGAGATAGGTCTGGCTTCTTGGGTCTGTTGACAACCCCAGCTGCAACCTCAGCAACCCAGATTCGTACACGCACATAAGTGGTCTTATACAAAACTTAGCACATTTAAAATGGCTTTACAAAGGCACTGACTGTCACCCCAGTCAGGAAAATAAGGATCAGAGGAAAAAACCCTAGGCATTAGCAGGCCACTGTGCACGGTGCCAGTGGAAAGATGATCTGAGTGCCCTGAACCACGGGGCTGTGGTGGCTGAAGATGTGGGAAGGGGCCTTTTGCACAGAGTAACAACCCAGGGCAGGAGGCAGTAGAAATATCTCTGTTGCCTTCTAGACCAACAGCCCTTCTCACACAGCAGGAAAAATCAGGGGAAGAGGAGAGAAAGACACCCAGTGGCAAACTGGGACATTTAGAAAGCATCGCAGTGATGTGTCTGCATCCTCCACTGCCGCAAAACCCTCCAGGAACTGAGTCAATCAAAAATAACATTTGGGGCTGATTTTTATCCAGATGAACTCTCTCCAAATATTTTAAGGCAACCAGCAAAACAGCCAGCTCCTGCTTGTTTAACCCTTCTCCTGGAACCTGCACTGATTCTGAAAGAAAGCACCATTGGAGAAAGCATCTTTTCTGTGAGCTTGACCTGCAAATCTGGATGTGGTACCAAGTCTGTTCATGCCCAGCATCACCCTGGTGACCTCCCCGTGCCCTAACTCTATCCTGACTCACTCAGTGTTTCTGCAGCTCAACTTTCTGTGTAGATCTGGACATGAAAGATGAAAAATCCACACAGGTTTCCAGAGGAAGCCTCACCCCCAGTTTACACAACAACAGGAACAGGGAAACATCACAGCAGGTCCCTCTGAGAATCACATTTACCTTTTTCTGAGCCGTGTTAAACAGGGAGCTCACACTGAACCCACGTCTTGCTCCTCTCCCATCTTCCCAACTAATGAACTCCCAGCTGATAACAAATGCCGGCTGCTGTTGCTGGAGCATCTGCTCTCACTGTTTAACAGCCCAAGAGGCAAAAGCGCTTTACTGATTATTGTTTTCGTAAGTGAGCATCATTTTACTTTTTCATTATCATTTTAAAAGGTTCCCACCTCTTCCACTGCCCTGAGCCACTGCCTCCAACCCCAGCAGACAGCTCTATGCCCTGCAGCGGCACAGGGAACATATGGTTGCTTTTCCTGGGGGCAAGTGGAGGGGAAAGGAACATCTGGCTGTTCCTGTGACCCAGCTGCTGAGGCAAGCAGAGCTTTTCCTGGGCCTGCAGGTTCGTGTCAGGAGGGTTTCCCATCCCATGCCACCACAGCTAACAGTCCCCTTGACACAAGGCTTCAGTCTCACTTGGGATTTAGTTCCTAATTAATTGTACAGGTTTTGCTCTTGTTCACATCTTCTGCAAACTAAAAAATTTCCTGTGACATGTTGCATCAAATGTTTTACTGAACTCCAGGTAGATTCAATGCACCTTAGTTCAAAAATCAACTAATACTGCTTTCTTCCCCTTCTGCCCCTTCTCAGAACCAGGCAGCAGGATTGCAGTCTCTGGTTATAAAACACCACTTTTTTTATTAGTTCTGTCATAAATCTTTACACTTGGATTTACAATTTCATGTGACAGCTCTTTCCAGACACAGAATGGAGTTTATCTCATTTCCCTGACTTGAACCTCTCAGGATTTTCCCTTTTGCTTCCTCTTGGATCTGTAATTTCCATTTCCAAGCTTAACCACATCCTAATTCTCATTGAAAAGAAGGATGGCATAGCACACATTTTGGGTTGGGCACCTTTCTTGGTCACCAATCCTCCACATCAATCCTCCTGCTCTGCCTCCTCTTGAGCTTCATGAACAGTTATCCACAAGCCACAGATCCAAGCCAAAACATTTTCCCCCCCAGTTCAGACTCATGAGAAATTCAGGTTACATCTGCCTCCTCCTTGTCCTAATGCCTGTTCCTGTAAGAGGGAATCGGTGACTAACAACAAATACATACCCTGAGGCAGGATTTGTCTCCCTGAGGGCTCCTGTCTGTTCCAGTCCAACGTCAAGATGTGCTGGCAGCTTCTTATCTGTGACATGGGGATGTGCCCATTTCACCAAGCTCACATCCACATCCCTGATCTCAGCACATCCCTGACCCAGCCCGGAGCCCGCCAGCCTCTCACAGGGCAAACCCTGCTCAGCCCCTTGTTATTTTTGGCTGTGCCTTTGTCTCTGGGATCCTCTAACCTTTAGCAATGAAAACAAAACCACAGAAGGTGCTGCCCTGGCCTTTGGCTCGCTGAGAGCAGTGGGATGGGCAGAGGCTGAGGGCTAAAACCTCAAATTAGCAGTGTGGGACTGGAATGAGCCAGGCAGCTCGGACCTGTCATTTCAAGGGCAGGAACCTGTGGGAAGAGAGGAGGTCAACATCTGGTTTCAGATAAATGCCCACTTTGTGCTAATTAATTAGAAATCCAGCACAGATAATAGAAGAGTTTAGATGACCATTTAGCTGAAATATTCCTGTAAAGCCACATGTGGCTATTGAGCAGCTGAGAAAGGGAATTCACCTGCTGCTTTCATTAGAGATGCTCATATCTAAGAGAAAGCAGAGCCTGGGAGTTGGGAAATCAGGAGTTTGCTCATGGCTCAGGTTCCTTGTTCATTAATACAGCTCAGGGCAGAACTGGATCACACAGCAGCACTGACCTGAATCAAATCAGGCACCAACACAACATCAGCTTCTTTCCAACCTGCCAGACCATACATACAACTGTGCACATCTGGGTCAATGACAGCAGCACCTGAGTCACCACCAAACTGCCTTCACAAACCTACTCCTTCAAACATTTGAGTTTTCTGCGTTTAGATTTTTTAGTCAGATCATTACATTCAGTACACATCCCTCTGTGAAGATACAAAAGTTGTGCTGAGATAGACATTGCAGGAAGATGGATAAGGTGCTGCCTAAGCCAGGGCTGTTGTAGAGAGAATTGCTTTCAATTTTTGACCTCAAGCTCAGCATGTGGCTCTAGGGAAATTATTTAGGTTTCCTATCACTTCTCATCTACAGGGAAGAAAAAGGTTATGTGGCAAAGACTCACTTTCTAGAATCAAGGGAGGTAAAATGGAACAGCACTTGGAAACTGCTTTACCAACCTTGCCTGGAAAGAAGGAAGACTGAGGTGCAGCTATCAGTGAAAGACAGCACTCAGCGAGCATGGAGGGTCAATGCACTATGTGAGATCATCCCTATCCCTAAGGCCACTACAAGAACAAAACTTCACCCATTAGGCTACTTGATCAATATAATCACAGACAAAGAGCTAAGAAATAAAAATGCAGAGGCCTGTTCTGTAGGTCTGGAGTCTGGAGTAAGGAGAGCAGTGAGTTCAAGGGGAGGATTTGCAACTTGGCTCTTAAGTGAAGGCTCCTCTCTCCAGAGTGCAAATCAGAGCAGTAGCCAGGTGCTAAATAAATATTTAGCAAATGAGAAAGTCTCCATTTAATGAGAAATTATTTGGTGAAACCAGCTGGGGAGATGGTTTCAGTAGCACAGTAACAGAGGCCGGTGCTGCTCTCTGCCCCACGGGATGCTGTGGTTCCACTCGCCTTGCGTAAGTCAGGATCTCCAGCTGGGACAGGCACAGGAAATATAACTCATTACTGAAATACAAGAGCCTTTCAGGGTTAAACCACTGTTAGACCAGCCAGATTCATTCCCTGCTTGCAGAATTTGCCTAGCAGCAGCTTTGGATGATTACTCTCTTTCTTCATAACAGCGACGTTGCAGACAGGATGGTCTAAGTGTAGTGGCGATGCCAAGTTTGCAGGAAGAAGTAATTTTTCTTTCTTTTATGTTCAAGGGCTGAGCTCCATTTCCTCACTTTTATCTACATCATTAGGCTGTCGAGATGGCAGTTCCCTACCTAAATGTTAATTACTATATCTCCCTTTTAAGATGTGTTTTCAAGGGGTTAGTGCCTCAATCTTCCTTGTAATTACATGCAGTGGTTAGCACAACTCATCGGCTGTATCCCAAGGTCCCCTGAGAGCTCATCCCTGCTGCAGTTTCCAGCAGATGAACACTCACAGAACCAGTCCTTCAGAGAGCTGCTGTCTTCAAGTGTTCAGCCAGATAATGATCCGATTACTGTGCCTGCTGCTGCTAACAGCGGGCTCTGTGCACAGACAGGCTGCACATCACCAGTTGTTGCAGTTTATATTCCTCCCTTCTCTCTATCCCTTCAACTCAGCAAAACTCAGTCCCTCCCAGGGGCAAGAACTCCCAGATTATTGACAGAGCTAAAAAAGGGGAAAAACAAACCTTGTCAAAGCCTGACTATAAAAGCCCAGTAATAAAACAGTGACACAAGGCACAGTGGTGAGACAGAACTCAGATGCTGAGCGTGGCTTTGTCATGTCAGCTGTGACACACCAGGGACAGAGCTGCTGTGGATTTTTATGCCTCTGCAGCTGAGAAGAAGGAATTACAGCTTCCTCATGTGTGAGGCTTTTCTAAATGAACAGCAATAGTTGAGATTGCAGATTAAAATTAAAGTTGTGCTTTGGAACAAGTGCATTTAAATGTCAGATTCTTTCTTTGAAAGCTATAAGATACCTCATCCCTCTCCAGGGAAAGTGAGTAGGAGCTTGTCTATGCAGGGAAAATATTTGGAATAGCACCTGCCTACCAGTTTCCCATGCAAATACTCATAATCCATACTTCAAGCCTGGATAAAGTTAAGTTACCTGAAGGTACTCTCTGCAGAGGACAGTACCCTGTTCACAACACTCCAACACCCACACACAAACCACTGCTTGCTTTGCAGCAGCAACCCCACACAGATGAACACCAACATTCACCCAAGATGTAAAGGAAAGAGTTTTAAAGAAATATTAACTGACAAGCACCACTTTTTCAGAAGTTGTACATGTTCAAAACTTAGATACCTGCCACGGAAAAAACCTCACAGGCAAATCACTAACAAAGGCAACTCCAGAGACTCCACAAAAACCTTACAGCAGAGCAGGCAAATTTGTCTCAGCCTGTCTCTGATTTCTAAGAGCTGCAATGCCAGGGTTTCTGTCTGCTGCTGGTCCACTAGAAGACAACTTAATAATGATGAACTCCTCTGGGTTACACGAAAATGGCCCATTCTGAAAACGCTGCTGCCAAATCTGGTTGACAGCCCATGCTGGCATTGCTGCTCTGTGTGTGCTGGGCCTCCCTTTTACTGCTACAGATTGATTCCTACAGACTTATGAAGCTCCAAAAAATGTCTCTGCAGTTGATGCCAGCCTTTGCAACTACAAAAAGAGACAGAAGCAAGGGAGATTTCCAGACAGACGTATGTAGTTTTTATAAAGCAAACCCAATCCCCTACACTGTGCCCTGCCACAGAGAAAACCTTGCATGTTGCTGCCGGATTTCTCACAGGCTTCTGACAAGATATGATGTTTTTTTCAGTGCAGGAAGTGCTCCGAGGTACAGAACGATCCGTTTGCCTTGGTAACATGTGATTTATCAAACCGTAATGGAGGAATCCATCTCATGTATAAACAGTAGCCAGGAGTGCAAAACAATCATCAGCTCAAAGCCACAGAAAAGAACAGGCTACTGCTTTGGCAAGGCAAAGAAAAAGAGCAAAACAGCTTCTCAAAACCCAAGGGAGTCCTTGCCTAGTATTTTTAAGGCAAATAGAAGACAAAAACAATCTGAGCTAGCAATAGAGCTAATTTCTGGAGCTAGGAAGCAAACGAGCTGTGGCAAGTAGCAGAACAGCAGAAAACAGCAGAGAATTAATTACAAGTGAAGTGTCTCAGGTTAGAGTTGAAGTTAGAGGCGTCAGAGGGTCAAAGCAACAATTTTCAGAGTATAGTTTGCTTCCTTGAAATCCTTCAGCCCCACTGGGGCTGTGCCTATGACTCGGGGATGAAAAATGCATGTGTCTGTAAAGAGAAAAATACACACTGAAGGTAGATCAGAGCTACTTAAAAGGCTAAAATCTGATACTCCTCCTGACGCCGGCAAGCGCAGGCTGGCTGCGAGCGGGAGGGTGCGGATCCCAGGCATCCATCCCCTCGGGGTGCGATGTGAAGGAGCACTGCCCAGCCCCCGTGTCGGCCCCGCTCCGCACCCGCCTTCCCTCCCACCGGCGGCGGCGAGGGATGCTCGCCCCCGGCGTGTCTGCCCGAGTCAGCTGCTCCTTGATGTCAGAACCTGCTCCGGGCTCGGCGGGGCGGGAGCGGAACGGAGCGCAGCCGAGCCTCAGCCGCTACTCGCCGGCTGTGGGAAGGAGGGCTCCTTCCTCCCGCACCCCGCCGGGAGAGCGCAGGGGCCCGTCCCGTCCCAGCGGAGCCGCCGGGGGAACGTGCCCAACTTTCCCCCGTCCCTGGTGCCGGCACTCGCTGCCATGGCCCCCGGCAACTCTTTCCGCAACTTCTCGGCGCCAGAGGCTCGGAACGGCTCAGGTGAGCGGGGCTGGGGGTGATGGGGGGCTCAGCGGGGACCCCCGCACCCCGCCCGGGCCGTGCCGCCTTCAGCACCCGCGGGCGGACAGCGCTGGGCCGGGCGGGCGGCGGGACGGGCTGGGTCCCCCGGGGCTGCGGGACCCTCCGGCCACCGCTCAGCGCTCAAACACAGCCCGAGCCCGCCGCTGGCCACGGCGGCTCGGAGCCAGCCGCTACCTGTTGGCTGCCAGGCAGCAAACTCCAGCCGCCCGCAGGTCCCGGCTGCTGGGCAGGGAGGAAGCAGCCCGGCTAGACTGGAGGGAAGAACGGAGAAGATGAGGTAGAGCTGGAGAGGGATGCACAGATCCTCACCAGTCTTCCGTTTTCTTCACGCTACCCTGTTTTTAAAATCAGTAGTTTAGGGTCAGGCAAGACAGTTCTCAATGGTGCAAGTGGGTGAAACTCTTCAACAGAAGGTGGTTTATACGTGGTCTTTGACTCTCTCTGCACCAGCAGAGTCCTTTAGAAACCAAAAGTGTGCCTTAGGTACTTCCTTCTGAAATGCAGTGAAGATGAAGTCTCTTACATATCAGAATATGGCTTAGAATGACAACCACCTTAGAGAAAAATAAAATTAGCCCAGTCTTCATTCAGTTCACATAGTGCAGCCCCTTTGGGACTTCAAGAAAAACCATCAGGGCAGCCAGAGACCCACAAACAAGGATAAATCAATGCCTGAAGTAGCTGCTTCAATGCAAAATATATTCACTTGGATATGCACAAAAACAGCACTGAAAATTCAGATTCAATGATGTCTCAAGATGAAAGACTTTAGAAAAGACAGAACTTCTAAGTATTTGATAAATGTGCTCTTCTGACTCTAGCCTATAAAACACATATGAACTACAGCTTTGAATTAGTGCAGCTGAAATTCTTGCAAGTCCTGCTTGTACGGACACCATCAGCAGGACAGATGCTACAGCAGTGCACAGACCACCTCTCACACAAAGCCTTTGGGCATGCAGACATCCTGCTTTGAGGCCAGATGAGCTCATTCCAAATGTTAAGGAATTGCCACGAGCACTGTATTGATCACACAGCAAGAAAGGGACGTTTTGTCCCAATTTCCTGCTGACCACGTGGCATTTATGTTTCACTCAAACAATCCTTTCCCACCACACTCATGAATTTTGTGGTTTAAGAGAAAGGAGATCAAAAGTCATAACCAGAGTCATCATCTTCCAGTTTCTAGTCCTCCATTTTCCAGCATTGAGGTGGCTTGAGATGTGTTTGGATGCTCAGGAGAGTCAGGTTTTGAGAGGGTGCTGATGGCTGTAGGCTATCTACTAAAAATCACATAACAGGGGACATTTCTGTGTATGTGTTTAAAAAAAGATTGGACGTGGCATTCAGTGCCATGGTTTAGTGGAGGTGTTAGGGCATGGGTTGGACTCGATGATCTTGAAGGTCTCTTCCAACCCACTGACTCTGATTAATGAGTCACCAGGAGGAACAGAGACCACTTAAACCCCCACAAATGGTCTGGACAAGGCTTTTTTGTCTTATCAGCCAAGCCTGGCTTCCACTTTCAGGCCCCTGCTAGTTCTCTCCTGTGCCTCACTGGCTGCTTTCTAACACCTGCAGAGAGGTTTCCCAATAAAATGGTGCAGAAACTGCTTTATTGGGTTCTGGCATTGGCCTTGGACTTGTCCATGCCTAAGGTGGCTGCATCCTAATGCCAGAAGGACTGAGCCAGTGACAGCTCATCATGGCCCACTTCTAAGAGCACTGAAATACGGCACACACATTTCCAGCCACAGGCCAGCAGCGTAGCCCCAGTTATCTTGCCAATCCCATCAAACTTCTCTGTCACACCGAAGCAAATGTGGAGAAATTTGTACTCAAGAATTCCAGAGGTCAAAGTCAGCAAATAGCACTTCAGCAAACAGACACTGCTTTGGCAAAGACTACACCTGTAAGTATCTGTTTTCACTTAATCTCATTTTCAAGATTTCCCTAGGTTCTGTTGGAGGAGGCTTCCCCACTTCTGCTGCTAAGGAGATGGAACAATTCAGTGACTGAAAGCATTTCCAATTAACAGCATACTGAATCATCTGCAATTCAATGAAAGGCAGCCTAGGCTGAGGGGCTGTCACGAACAGTCCTTGTAACAGCCACATAAATAACTCACACAAAACCTTTTCCTAGAAAAAAAAATCCCACCAGGTCCCATAGGAGAGGAGTAATGAGATGAAATGAGATTTGCCTCAGCTAAGAAGGGCTGTTTTGGACTCCAGCACACAGGAGCCCTGCAGAACAGAGAGCACCACCATCACTGCCTTCGACAAGAGCTTGTGCCTTCAAAATGTGATTTTACACCCAGGTGAGGGATAAGACCAATATGAATTTGGTTATGTTTTGGGATCCCACCCCAAGGAGCAACAGTCAAGAACTGGTGTGGATAAGCTAAGTGTTATCAGGCAAGAATTTTGCCTTGGAAGTCCACCTACTTCCAGAACTCAAAGACAGCAGCTTTTAGCTGTTTTTCTCCTAGGACAATCCCTGTTGAAGGGCCCCTCTGAAACATACTCCCAATCCCTGTCTGGCCACACACTTGGATTTCTTTGTAGGAAAGAAACTAGAGAGAGGGAGAGAGGCAGGGAAGGAAAATGGAAAGGAGAACGTTCTCTGGCCTAATCTTGGCAAGAGAATGGGGGGACAGCCAAGGTACAGTCCCAGATCTCACCATACAGATAAGCATGAGCTGTCTGCCTGCATGGTCAATGAACTCTGTGTCTCATACCATACAATAAATAAACTACCCCACAGATGAACTGAAGCTTTCTGACAGCAGCTTGAGCATTGACTTTATCCAGATTTTGGCACTCACAGAAAGGCTTTACT
This sequence comes from Drymodes brunneopygia, assembly GCA_013400955.1. Lineage (NCBI taxonomy): Eukaryota > Metazoa > Chordata > Aves > Passeriformes > Petroicidae > Drymodes > Drymodes brunneopygia. The sequence continues at coordinate 525,114 of VZTZ01045549.1, read as the reverse complement.
TCTCCAGTGTGTGAAGCACAAGCTGCCTCACTCACTCCCCTCAAAAACAGCTAAAAACACTTCACCCCATGGAACGAAAGTTACTCTCAACTCTGTCAGATGCTGGTGAATGCAGAGGTTAGTTCCCCAAAAAAGGGCTGGGGAGTTGCAGAGCAGGACAGAAGCATATTGGGAGAGCTGAGGAAAGATGCCTACATATAGCCAGGTTTGGGTGGCATGCTGCATGTCCTGAGAGGCAGAGAAGGAAGTGCCAAATCCCCAGCACTTGGAAAGGCTATTAAAAATGATTCCAATCTATATCTTTGATGGGGATGGGTCCGTCGGCAGGACAGGGCAAGCACACTGAGTTGTGAAGAGGTTGTCTCTGGGCTGCACTCACTGCTTGGGTTTGTTTTGGCAGCAGCAGAGAAGCCAGCACCACACACCAACGTGATCATGCCCAGTCTCTTCAGCATCATCTGCTTCCTGGGCATCGTGGGGAACCTCATTGTGATCTACACCATCATCAAGAAGAAGAAGCTGAGATGCAAACAGACCGTGCCTGATATTTTCATCTTCAATCTCTCCATCGTAGACCTCCTCTTCCTCTTGGGCATGCCCTTCCTCATCCACCAGCTCTTAGGCAACGGCTCGTGGTACTTTGGAGCTCCCCTGTGCACCATCATCACCGCCCTGGACACGAACAGCCAGATCACCAGCACCAACATCCTCACAGTGATGACACTGGACCGGTACCTGGCCACCGTCTACCCCCTCAAATCCACCTACATCCGGACGCCGTGTGTGGCGGCTCTCGTCATCTGCCTGGTGTGGCTCCTGTCCTTCCTGACCATCATTCCCGTGTGGATGTACGCAGGCCTCATGCCCCTGGAGGACGGCACCGTACGCTGTGCCCTCCTGCTCCCCAACCCAGAGACCGACATCTACTGGTTCACCCTCTACCAGTTCATGCTGGCCTTTGCCGTGCCCTTGGTCATCATCTGTGTGGTTTATTTCAAGATCCTGCAGCACATGGCCACCACTGTGGTCCCCCTGCCCCAGAGGAGTCTCCGGGTGCGTACCAAGAAGGTCACCCGCATGGCAGTGGCCATCTGCTCTGCCTTCTTTATCTGCTGGGCTCCCTTCTACATCCTCCAGCTGGTTCACCTGGGCATCGACACCCCATCCATGGCCTTCTTTTATGCCTACAACTTCGCCATTAGCTTGGGCTACGCCAACAGCTGCCTCAACCCCTTCCTCTACATTGCCCTCAGCGAGACCTTCAAGCGCCAGTTCTTGGTGGCGATTCGCCCGGCCAGAGAGCCCTGTGGCAACAGCAGCTCTGCCAACAACAACAGCATGACAGAGGCCAGCGTGTGCCTGAAGCTGGCACCAGAATCCACCCAGCAGACTCAGTTTCTGGAGGACTTTTCCCCACGCTCGCTGCCAGTGACTGTGGCTGTTCACTAGGGCACTCTGAAGGGAGGGCAGCAGAAAGCCTCTGGATCTGTGAGTTGGTGGAGGAGCAGCAGTTGCAGGCAGGTCTTGGAGAAGCCTATGGACTACAAACTTCCACCTCCAAAATCCAGGTGCCTCTCTTTGCCATTGCTCTGCTCCTGCACTGCTCCCAGCCTATGAAATGCTGCATGCTGCTGCTTTTCAATCTGCACAGGACTCTGCCACCACTGGGTCCCCAAAGAGGATGAATGAAAAAGAGAGAAAAGATAAAAAGAGGATTTCCAGGGAGAATATTCACCCTGGAAGAGTAAAAACCTCTATCAAACACTGCCCAATGACTGGCCCAACCAGGGCTCCTAAGCAGCTTGTCAACATAGAGCTTCTTCATTCACAACGTGAACCTTTGAACAACAACGTTGTTGTTTTTTTTTCTGTAAGTAGTCTGCAGACTTTGCTGGCTGTGCTGATATCCTAGAAGCACACAGCAGAGAGATCTTGAGGACAGAAGTGCCACCCAGCCCTGTTGCTTGGCCTTTCAGTCCGGCCCTGTCTGCCTCCAGTGGGCTGCATTGTTTGGCAACCAAAACATTTCAAGAACTGGCTCATTTTGATGCTAATCCTAAATATTTCAAGCAAAATCAGACACATAATAACCACACTGCTTCAAGGGACTGCAAAGAATTCTCAAAGCTACTGCTGCTAACACCAGATTTGTGGCTTTTCATGCCAATGAGCAGATTTTCACAGTGCTGGTTCTTCATGCTGCTCTTGTGCCTCACAGTCTGCACAGCATTGGGGAACCCCCAGCAGAGGGTTTTAAACAGGACTAAAAATCACAATGTGCAGAGATCTGTGGAGTGAGAAGCTGTGAAAAAGCAGCTGAGGGGAAGCAGAGTTGCTTATGCAGCTTCCTCAAAAATAACAAACGCTTTTACACAAAGTTAAAAGAGGGAAAATTAAATGTCTATGTGTTGTATATGCGGCTTTAACAGTCGGAGGTTAGGAAATAACTCTGCTCATTATAAAGTAGAGAAAAGACAGCAGAGATCAGCTCAAAGCAGGGATTACACTGACAGCCTGTGCCGGGCTCCACAGGGACCACGCAGGCATTGTTCAACACTTTGTCAGACACGGAGGGGCTGGTTACTGTAGATGGATTTAATTTAAAGAATTAAAAACATCAAACAGCCAAAAGGAATTTGTTATACCACGCTTATGGTTTCACGCCACCAGCCACCCACGATATGCCCAGAACAGAATTTCACCCTTTCTCAGCTCCAAAGCAAAACTGTGTCACCTGCACAGGATGTCCTGAGCCACACACACACACACTTACAGGTGCACACACAGCACACTTGTAAGCACATTTAACTACAGCCAGTATTTCAGCCTACACCCTGCAGAGAGCACACAGCCATTCGCTCACCTCCGGCGATCAAAGCAGTCAGGTGTGCAACACCAGCACCTCTGACACCATCCGATGCAGCACGTTGCTTCCTGAGTCACTGAACAAACCTCAGCACAGGGTCTCTCTGTATTTTCTTCCAGGGTCTGTCAAAAGCAGCACATCCACACCATGACTGAGGGTGTCTTGTGGATTTTTCACCTGCGTTTCCCCGGCCAACAAAGCCAGACACCTGCGGAACTTTCAAGCTTTATGGCTTGAAAATCTTTGCCCTGTTTTAACTGCCAGGAATTTTCACCTGCTGTTTTTCACGGAGCTGCTTTGCTCTTTGGTCAGTACTCTCCCCTGAAGGGCTCGGATGGAGCGAAGGTCGAGCAGGATGTGAGCTGTGCCAGCCAGACTTGCCCTCGGGACAAGGGAAGCTATTGTGTTACCTTTCTCCCGTGAGGCAGGGAAGGGAAGAACTGGCACACTTTTCTGGGAAAGGAGGTGGTAATGACTGGGTGGGTGTTTCTTCCTTTAGTGCCAGCCATAAGGAAAGTATGAGAAGCGAAAACAGACTGAGTTATCAGGGCTCTCTCAGAGAGCAGTACATTGAAGATATTATCTTGCTTACACAGTAAAGGTGTTTATGGTTGAACAAGTCTGTTCCCATCTGAAGTGAGTCGATCTGACCGGTGTGGCCAAGCCATGTGCTAAAAACCACAGGGGCAAGTGGGCCAGCCAAGGAGGGAGACTACCCCAGCACCGACTGGTGCAGCATCAGAAGGGGTTTTGTGGGGCAGACCTTTCCCAGATCTCATCACACTGAAGTCAACACACCAGTCCAACACTGACCACAACATGGGCACCTTCCCAGCTTGAAGCTCTGTAGATCTCATCTGTGTGAGGTGGAAAGCCATACTGGAGAGACTGGTCCCAAAACCAGGGACAAGGCTTCCATTTAGCCAGTGTCCCAGCAGAAGCATGTGCCCCTTCCCACCACCCTGCAAAGGCTCGTGGTTTCCATTCCCTCGTGCCCCTCCTGCCTGTCCTGAAGGAGTTTCCTAGTCCAAATGTTTAAATACTGGCTGTGGGGTCCTTCCCTTTCCATGTACATCCATAAAAGTGGGACAAATACTCCTTGGGAAGACAAGGATGTGGACACCTGTGTATGTATTGAGAGGCTGGGAAGAGAGGCACAGACAGGAAGCAAACTAGCAAAGAACACAGCCAGCATATAACTTTTATCAGCTTCCCAAAATCACCCCAAAGCACAGGGCAAGATGAACAAAAGCCTGTCCTTAGGAGCAGACCTATTGATCAAATGCCCTCAGAGGTATCACTCTACCTAGAGGATAAGGCAAGGCCTTCCAGAAACTGAACAGTCTCTGTGCACCTTGGTGTGACCTCCTCCAAGCACCTTCCCCCTTTTCCAACTTTTTCAGAGCTGGCTTTGTTCAGCCAGCAAGTCCATCGACATTCTGGTTTGTGTTCAGCTTTACCTCTTTGTCTCTCTGCTCTTTGTATTTATTATGTGATCTCCTGTCTCAGTGCCTTGGTTACCACGGGCAGAGCCTGAATAAAAGGAATTGCAAAGTAGGGAAGGGCCCAGCTCCTTGTGCAGGGATGGGGAGCCCGGAGTGCTGCTCGAGAGGCATCGTGAGAAGGGCACAGAGATAAGGCAGCTCATTTCCCAGCAGTCCTGCTTCCCATACACAGCCCATTTTCTATCTTGAGAGAAATCAAAGGGAAATGCAGCTGAAAAAACAGGGTGACAGAAAACCAAAGGGTGATAGAAAAACTATTCAATCTGCTTTTCCTGATCAACAGCCTACTACGCTGGAGGAGACAAATTTCCTCTGCTCATTTTGCCAGCACTTATCCCACGTGTTTGTGAGCTGCCTTGTCAGACAGCAGGGAGACAGAAGGGTTCACTCTCCAGCCCCTCCTCTTCCCTTCATTGTCCTCGGAGGTGCAAGTGAAGCCACATGTCACTGCTCTGCTCTTGATAAACTCCCACAAAAGGGCAGATGGTCCAGTTACTTTTACTCCCACTTTCCCTGCTAGTGACAAAGCCATCCTTGGCTGCTCGTGGCAGGATTCAGTCCCCAGCTCACCCTTCTCAGTTACCTCCATTCCACTCTCCGCCTCCCTCTGTCCCCATAGGCAGCAAAATAAACTCCTGCCTTCCCCCAGCTACAGCTCTGCCAAGCCATTCCTGGAGCTGAGATCCCTGGAGCCCAGCTGGTGCCATCCTTCTCTGGACACCCTTCTCCACCTGAAACCTCTGCACAGCTAAACCTGCCCAGGAGAAAACTTCAGCCGTGATGGAGCACACGGATAGAGGCTGGGGAGGAGGGAAAGGTGGGGTGACTCACTGGCCCCTGGGACACAGCCAGAACCTGACTAATCCTGTTTCCTCAACCCTCCTGGGCTGCTAATTGAACACATTTCATTCAGCAGGCTCAGCGGTGGGAGAGGAGCCACGTGGCAGGTACAGATACGTTCCCAGCCCCCTTGCTTCTTCTAAATCCTCCTGCCAGATGCAGGGACCACACAGCAATGCCCTTCCCACAAAGCAACACAGCCAAGCCCCCACAGAAGCCTTTCCACTGGCTCCATCCCCGCTGTGGGGCTGTGGAGGGGCAGCAAAAAGGAAACACAACCACAGGAGAGAAGTGAAGGGGGAAGGATGTCTTGTCTACAGCCCCCATCTCCCAGTGAAGGGCTCCTCCAGCACATGAGAGCCCTCCAGTCTCCAGAATCTGCATTTACAGGGCAGCATGTGAACAGGGAACTCACTGCACCACTGGGGGGAAAAGCTTTGCTAGGAGATGTGGACCACAATTGCAGAAGGGCATGGGAGAGGATTCCAGCTCTGTCTGAGAGCCTTTGTCCCTGTCCATACCCCCTTTGGAAAACAGCTCCTATGATCCTATAGGACACAATATTTATTCCTGTCACATCTTTCTACCAGTAGAGCTGGTGGCTGTGGAAAGCACCACTCGTGCTGGCTCAGAGAGAGAAGCAGCACTGATTCCTGATGGGCAGAGCTGGGCTTCAACAACTGCAAAGTCACCCTTGAGAAGTGGCTTCAGCATAGGACATGGCAGTGCACAGAGTGGTGCTTCAGAGGCACTTCTGGACCTGCTGAGGACAAGCTTATCAGAAAAGCCATCAGGGTGTCACCTCAGTACCTCTCACCACCTCTAAACACTGCTGGAGTCCCGTCCATGGTCCCTGGGCTCCAGCCTTTGCAAGATGCCCTCCCTGCTCTGCTCCTCCAGAGCCAGGGCACTGCACCAGCCTCGCCCTCCCCACACAGCAGCTGAACAGCACAAGCACCACTGAAGGCTCAAGGCCTCGTCCTGCAGGTCCACAGAGGGTCAGTGTTTCAGAAATGAGAGCTAGGTTCAGCCCATCACACCAGGGGTGAGTTGACACCACAGCTGTGGGGGGTTTTTAGCACACCAGGGAGCAGATCCTACCCCAGGTACCAAGTGCATCATCATCCAACACTGCTTGGCAGTAGGATCTGCAGGGTCTGGAGCCACAGAAATCCATTTGGGGCAACGATTTTTCCAAACCAAAATCTGAGTGTGTCACTGTTTAAGCTTTAAACCTTTTTTCTTCCACTTTAATCTGAGTTAACAGATGAGTCAGCCCTTCCCTCCAACCTGTGCTCTTGTGTCCCCTGCAGGTTTCCACTTGCAGCCTGAGAGCCAGTGACATCATTTTAATTATTCTGGTGTTTAGTTAAGTATTCAGTTGCCTTTGCTAAGTCTGGAGGAGCTCTTACAATTATCTTCCCACACATGCTGCTGTAAGCACAGCAGCTTGGGAACACCAGGCTGCCATTCCCTGCTCCACCAGACACTTCAGGGGAGAGAGCAGAGCTCTCCTTGGGCAGCCACAGCAAGGAAGACTCCTGCCTCATCCAGGAGCACGACTTCTCTCACCCACATCCTGCTCCAGGCTCTCTACCCCTTCTCCCATGGGGCTTGAACACAGGAAGCCAAATTCTAACATTTTCACACACATTTTGGCACAAGGACTCAATAGGGATAAGCAGAGGGATGGAAACAGTGGGTAAAGTTATTACTGGTTAGAGTTTCTAAAAGTTCTTGTTGACTTTCTCCCTCAGGAACTTTGCTCTTGGAGGTGCACTTTCTCCAGCAGCCAGGTCCCTCCCACCACAAAACTGGAACAGATTGTGAAAGAAGGAGACTGTTCACATCAGGGCTCCCTGTCCTCCTTCCTGTCTGCTCATGAATTAAACTTAAATTTCAACTTGCACAAAACATTTTGGGGGCTTAACTCCATCCCACTTCTGTTTTTTCTTAAAGATCAACTCATTACAACCACCTGGATTCCAACTAGGATTTCAGTTTAGACCTTCAAGCGCTCTGAACTTGTACATTTGTCATGTTATCAACACAAACTATTTGAGAAGAAAAAGAAAAGAGTAAAATGTCACCTCTCAGAGAGAGAACAAGCCCTTTGCTTTCATTCAGATCCAGATATTTTTCCTTAGCCAACTGCTGCCACTGAAGAAAGCACATGAACATTTGCTCCCAGGCTGTGCTGAGGGGCTCAGGTCTGAGAACAAACACTGGCAGTTCAATGAGAAGGGGCTCATTTGCTGTAATTAATATTCAGCCTTTCTGCAGCATGGGAAACATTGATTGTTCCGTGAGAAATAAATCATGTGTCTTTCTTGGGAGGATTTTAATGAAACCTCCCCCCTCTCTTTTCCTGACACTCTCAGGCTCAGGGTAAAAGGAAAAAAAAAGAAAAACAACATTCCAGCATCTCCCCATCAACCCTGAATCATGTAGTAGCCCAATCAGGCTAATTAAGATGTCTCCTGTGTACTGAGGGAGGCTTTACCCAGCAAATCCAGCCCCACTGTTCATTATATTGCCAGAGCACAGCTAATTACTCCTGGCTTTAGTGGGAAGAGGAGCAGACCAGCTTTGTGTGCAGCTGGGAAAAGGGCTGTGCTGAGTACAGTCAGGTTCTGCCTTTCCCTTTGGTCCTACCAGATCTCCTGGTGCTCTGAAGGCTGCAGGATGGAAGAAGTGGCTGAGCTGGGAAGTTATTTCTCAGAAGAAGAAAATCATAAAGACCTAAGCACGCTGGATACTCCTTTATTTTATCTTCAAACTCACCCTCGCACCTCCAACAACAGCTAAGCAGGGAACCTGCCTTGAACGTGCTCTGGAACCAAAGCAGCCCTCCTGCCAAGGGGTGTGGGCACCTGCTCCCAAAAGGGATGGCACCCTGCACGTGTGCATGCAGGAGGTAATGCCAGCACTGCCCAGGCCATGGGGGCACAGGGAAAGGGGCCACAGGCGGAAATCCAGAGCCTCCTCTCACTCACCACTGCTTCCTCTGAAATTAATGACACGGGATTAGAGAAAAGCCAAGCAAAACAAGGTCTGAGTCATGCCAAAAGCCTCTTCTGGCTGCCTAAGAGTGGAGTTTGACATCTCAGGGCTCCGATTTCACCACCAAAATGAGCTGCTAAGAAGGAAAGCTGACATGTTGCTGTGCCCTAGTTCCTGAGTCTAAAAATTTCAGATGTTTTACAAGTATTTATGACCCACACCTCAGATGAAGGCTGGAGACAGGAGAATAATCAGGGTCATTTTATCCTTGGAAAGTGTAGGCTGTTGTCTCAGACAAAATCTACAGTACTGCTGAGAAAAGCAACTGCTTATCTTGACTGTCCCTTAGTGGGGGAAGGAAGCCAGGAGAGAGCAGTGAGTGGCTCAAGAAAAGACAGAGCCACCAGTGACAGACCAAAGCTGCTGAGGAGCTGCAGCACCAGGGACCAGGCAGAGCAGCTGAGCCCTGGTGTGTTAAAGACAGCACATAACCTCCATCCCTCTCATCTCCCCAAATCACCTCACGGCCCTAATTCCTTAAAATATGCTTATTTCAAAAGCTGCAAAGATCCCAGATACATCCCATGGGCTGGGGGAGATGGCCCAGCAGTGAGTGTTGCTTCAGGTGAATACAGGACAGGGTGACAGGCAGCTGATGTACAGAACTGCTCACAGAAAACAGATTCCAGCAGCCAGCGAGGAGCTGGGATACCCAGAGCTGCCAGCTGTGTTTTCCAGGAGTGTTTAATCTCTTCTTTAAAGAGGAATGGGATAACTCTTGAGGATATCAAGTTTTAAGCGAATTCCACAGCTCCGTTATCCTGCTCCTTCCTCACATCCTTGAGGATGAGCTGGAAAAGGGCTGTGTTACCTAAACTGGGTTTGATCTGTAAACCCTGCACAGGAGGAATCTGGGATAGCGCTGACAGTGGTGAGGGGACAAGAGCTGGGACCTGGCTACGTCAACTGGAAAAAGTTGGACAGTTTTAATCAAATAACTGGGAGTGAGACATCTTTAAACAAGATCCGTGACCAAGGGTGATGATACTGACAGTGGGAAGGAAAACAGATGCAGGGAAGATCTAAGGACTTGGCAAAGAGACCAGTCAGCACTGTTTGTGCCACTTGGAGAGTGGAAATAGTCAAGAGAAGTGAGCTATTACCCCTGGGAAGATTGTTTTGAGCTCCAGAAGGAGCAAAGGGCACTGGACACTCAGAGAGCAAGACAATTTCAGCACTGAGGGAAGAGCTGCCAAAGGGAAACAGTCTTTTTGTTCTTTACGAAAGAAAGAATTTGTTGGGTTTCTTCTTTTTAAATATATCACCTCCAGAAGTTTGCTCCTGCTACTTCCTCTTAGGGAAGAAAATAAAAAACCCCTCAAAGTCAATTCCAAGTCTTTCAAGCACACTCTGAGAATAGAATTATTGAGCTGTTTAAAACCAGAGGCAAGTTTTACCAAAATCTATTGCACTCTTGTCTTGTTAGCGGCTCTGTCAGGACAGTTGATTTAACTGTTTATAATTCTTCAGTTCAACTGGTAGGGGGTTTCAGCACCTGTATTTTCTGGCCATGCTGCTGCCAAAACACCCCACACAGCAAAGCAAACCCAACACAGCACAAAGTGTCAGCAAGGGGATGCTGGCAACACAATCATCTCACACAGGAATGGAACATCCTTCCTGAGCATGGATGAGTTTCTGGTCTGCACATTTTGATTTCCTCCCTGACAGACAAAAACACCTGAAGTGGTCAGAGGGAAGCTGGTGCTCAGAGCATCTCTGCTGGGATACTGCAGAAGTTGGGTGCTTGAACTGAATGAACACTTCATTTTGTCCTGGGCTTAGGAAAGGTCCCTAAAACAGTTATTGACAGCCTTTTTTGGGCTGAACCTGAGAAAGGGACAGCTGCATCCCCTGAGCATCCAGCGAGGGCTGGCACAGACCTGGCTGTGCCTCCAGCTTCCCCCAGGTTTGTTTCCATAACCGTTCTTCAGGGTCAAGCAGGGACATTATTACTGCAAAGCTTCCTTTTCTTCTGGGGATTTATTATTGATGTTTCTATGGTTCCCACCTTCAGCTTGGGCCTCAAAAGTAAGCAGCACTGCAGTGGACAAATTGAGGGAATTTTCCAATTGCAAACCCACAGCACAAAGGGACTCTGGCTCTCTATATTAAAACATACCTTGTTTTTATCTATTATATTTGTGTGGAGGGACAAGTTCTCATCGTGCTACACAGTCCTCAAATCATCAGCACTTAAAACACACCAGTCAATAAACCTTATTTAATTTAAAAGCTGAATGAATTTCCGCTGAACAAATGATTAGCACAGCTTTTTGCCCCTATTGCAACATTAGTTAAAAAAAAACAAAACAACTCCCACATTTGATTTTCTGTGAAGTCAGAAACAGATTTCAGTCTTTTCCAGTGTACAGTAACAGATCCAGAATGGAGCAAATCGATACCTCTTGAATGGATTTGCCTGCAGCTGTGCTCACACCTTTATTTACTTCCTCCAAAATTCTGGGTTTATTTACTTTACTTGGGTAAGCTGAAGGCTGGGTGTGTACATAAGAACTGTCCCTGCTGCTCACGCACGGTTGGGTCAATATAAGAGAAGGATTAAACATGATGCTTTATTATGAGCACAACTGTGTGCACAGAGGCTCATCACATGCTGGGACAGAGTATTTAACAAACCTGAAATGCATGTGAAACTGCTCTAAATGCAGTGATTATTCAGATAGTCACAGAGAGGGTGTCCACACAGGGGAGGCAGATCTGAATAGCTGCAGCACAATTCTAACCCTACCATTACCCTGGATAATTCCCTAGCAGACATGCCAGACTCCCCCAGCACACAACACAGCCTTAGAGCCAGAGATCCATAAGCCAATTTACATGGGAAATTAGGAAGTGTCAGAAGAGGCAGAACTAGACAGGTCTCAAGGATATTAATTCCTGCTGCCTCGAGCTTTCATCAGATCATTAATTTGAGATCTCTGATGTTACGTCATCGTTGATGCTGTGGAAAGAGGGAACACTTCACTGATGCTGTGCTTGTGCTGGGTGAAGACAAACCAGCTCCAGAACCAGCCTGCATGTGCAGGTCAAAGCACTTCCAGCCCAGGATCCTCACTCCCACAGGGAACAGGGATCAATCCCAGCTCCCAGAGCTCACCCCACCCATGGCACCTCAGCACCACAGACCCCAGTGCAGCAGAAAGAGATGAGAAACGACACCAAGTTACTTTCACAAAGAGCTGTTCATTCCTAAGCTTAGCCAGCACCACCCTCTTCCCACTTTTCCTTCCTCTCAGGCTCCCTGAGCGCGGCTCTGGGCACCCAAGGCTGGGATGCCTTTGCTCTGGAGCACATCTCCCTCCCTCCCTGCACTGTCACTCCGTTTGATGCAGAGTGGTGCAGAGCACACCCAGCACTACCCCAGTCTAGTTCACTGTCTTCAAATTTATGATCCATCTGCAAGCAATTTGCTCTGGGACAATGAAGGCTCAATTAATTTGCAGCTGGGTGCAGTTACATCAATACAGTGGGTAAGGGATGCAAACTAGTCGTGCCTGCGCAGAGCACATTAACCATCCTTTCAGGCCTCTGCTCACACAGCAGTGAGCCCGTGGCTGCACCACTGAGTCATTACAGGAGAGAATAGAGCCCCCTTTGGATGCTGTTATCAATTTTTAGCTCTTCCCAGAAGCTGGGGCTTCACACAAAAGCCAGGGGCAGCAAAGGGCTGTTTCTGTTGGATTTAACAAACACAGCTGTGAGATGTTGGGCTTTGGTCACACTGCTTCCCACACCTCCAGCCCACAGCTGAAGTGTTCCCCAGCCTGGCTCTGGGTCCCTTGCCAGTGACACTCTCAGTGCATCCACACAGAGCAGGGCTCCTTTTCCTTAGCTGGGAGGCAGCTCAGCTCCACAAGAAGGGCTATGCAAGCTCACCTCAATACCAAGTGCCCCCAGCCTCCCCAAGACAGCAGCCTCTGCACATTTGCTGGTTTCAATACAGACACCTGGAGTTTGTTTTTTCCCTCCTCTCCTTTTCCTAAGCAGCAAAGGCTGGGAGCCCAGAGGATCATGATGTCTCACTGGTGTGTCAGACAGAGCAATTCCCATGCTGGATCCCCCATTCTGGCCTTCTGGGCAGGGATTGCACTATCAATACATGTTCCAGTTCATGCCTGGAGTGCTGCAGACCTCAAAGATTCAGAACATTGACACCAACTATAACCCCATAACACAGGCAGCATCCTTCCTCCTCCACAGCTCTCCCCCACAGTGCATGAAATCAGCCTGTCAGGGGTCACAAGGATAAATGCCAGCAGGCTCCCAGCTCTCCAAATCCCTGCAGGGTGCCTGTGGGGTCTCTCCCACCCACTCCCCACCCCATAACCACCAGTCATTTTGGACTCTTTTCCTTGACTCTTGGTACTTGGTGTGATGGGATTTTAACCCTCTGGCAACTCAACTCTGCCATAACAGGTTCAGAATTGGTGGGGCATGTGCTGGGCATGACAAATCTCTCCCCAGGATCTCATATAATTTCCTCTGCCTCGAGAGGGAAGCTGCCTCTAAAGAACAAGGCAGCAGCAGCTAAAAAGCAAACCAGACAGCCAGAGCAGGAGCACATGGGCAGGCAGTGCTGCTGCTGGAGGCACTGCTGCTCCAGTGCCTTCACACTGAATTCACACCCACCTTGTTAATGAGACCTTTTGAGACAAGCCATGAAATTGCATTAAATTAAACACCAAGACAGACTACCACAGCAGAGGCTCTTCCTCCCAGGAGCCTAAATGCATTTTAACTCAAAATTAAGAGGACAGGTGAGGGGAAATGTTGTATTTTCCCATTAGCATTTCTCCACTTCTCAGAAGAAACAGCAAGCTCCGGGTCCAGAAATTAATTTCCCCTGTGGGTTAGAGTGGGGGAGGAGAAGCAGCCTGGCAGTGCTGCTGCAGACCCCAGGAGGAGGGAGATAGCCTCAGCAGCTATTTCAGCCTTCCAGCTGAAATAAAGACCCTGCCCAGCTGTAGCTCTTCATCCAATTTTAACCTTGCAAGAAGGCAACAAGCTCTGATCTCTTTGTAGACACCCCAAGCCCCAGCCTGCCAAACCAGCTGTCCCTGCAGCAAGGCACTCCAGCCTCCCAAATCTCTCCTTCAACCTGCAGCTTTTTCAAGAGACTTAAATTCACTTAAAGGCACAATTAAAGCTCAACCTTTCATGTTCTTTATCCTGAAAGAGCTGCAAAACTGGAAAGTCCTTCACAGCCAGGTCATCCTGCATTAAAGATTGGGCAACAGAGCTGCATTTGTGTAGTGGTTAATTAGCACATGCTGAACCCAACCTGGGCCAGGCCCCAGTTTTCTGAGCAGCCACACGAGAAGGATGTTGGACATCTTTCAGCAGCACCTGCTGAGACCTCAGTGGAAGGACACCCAAATGATTGAAAAGTTAAAGTTCAATTCAGCCCTCTCCCCATGCTCCAAATGGGGGAAACACTTCCCTGCAGCCAGAAGCCTCCTGACTCAGATGTGAGTCACCAGCCACCCACCAGCCCCAAGCCTTGCACATGAACCACTATTGATGTGCAGTCCCTCTGGCAGCCCCTGCTGGGCCCCACAGCTCCTCCATTCACCACCTGGGTCGCAGGGACAGAGGTATTTTTAGTGCAGCCAGTGTTTTCTAAGCAAGAGATGGCACTTTCCTCCTGATTTACTGGCAGTGAGCAGAGGTGAGGAGCAGGAGCACGATGCAGGCTCCAAAGGGATGAATCAGGCAGAGCAGTGAGGCTTGGAGGAGCTTCAGCCTCCAGCTGGCAGAGCAATGCACAGCTCCAGGGATGCCTTTTGCTGCTGAGCTCAGCCCAGGCCCATGTGCTGCATCCTGCAGGAGGGACCCTGCTCTGGCTGCTCACAGCAGCTCTCTTCACCCATTCAGACTGAGCTGGAGATTCTCCCTTCTGTCTACGGAGAATTCAAGTGGCAAAAAGCAAACCCAAGAAGTTTTGGATAGGGAAAAAGCCAGCAGTGCCCTCCCCAGCAGCTGTGCAGGCAGGCAGTGGTTCAGGAGCTCTTTGGGGGTCACAGTGGCTCTGTCACCATGGAGTGGTGACTCCAGCACAGCCCTGACAGTGATGTGGGACAGGGCTCTGGAGGTCTTCCCTCTCTGGCACTGTGCTACACGAACTGTTCCCAGACTGGCAGGCAAAATGATCCAGGTTTCCAAGCACAGTGGAGGAGGAAGGCAGCCAGAGAGGCAGTGAAGGGCTGCCAGCACGGGGTAACAGGATCCCTTATCCTATTAGGCAAGCTACATCCTAGGGAAGGAACAGCACTATTTCACTTGGACAGGATGAGGGTAAATGGGCTCATCCAAAGCAAAGACTCCTGAGCTCACTTTGCAAGATTTAATTCAGTGTATTGCCCTCCAGAAACTGATACTAACTAAACCCTGTCAGTCACACAGTAAACAATTCCAGCTTTGTAGGTCGATCAAGAGCAGTTTTGTGAGTGAATGACATGTGAGATGGACTAAGTTTTAGTGCAAGATATCGTTTGGCTTCCAGGCCAAAAGCATTTTTATTTCAATAGCCAGATAAGCAGTTTCCAGAGTTCATTACTCTCACAAGCTTTTCTTTCAGGAAATGTAGCCTATTCAAGATGGAAAAGAAATTCTTGTATGAGACAGGGAGAAGCCATTCAAGGATCTGCTCAGCTTTAAACTGAGGCACTTTAGAAGGCAGCAACGCTTTCAGAGCACCTCAAAATCTCTGTAAATTGAGAAATTTACATTTTAAGGATATTTCATGGTCTGTGGGGAGCTAAATAGCTCATTCATGTCCAACCTGGGAGGTTTCATTCCATTCCACTTCTGCAGCAGAACCATTCCACTTTCTGTGAGGAAAAAAGATCAGCCTCTACTCACACAGACAACAAAGCAAGTTCCCCAAACCTTGTCCCACCACCCATGCCAGAAGCCTGGCTCAGAGTCCCTTGCCCCCAGGGAGCTGTGTCCCCACCACAGAGCAGGAGCTTTGGGCTCACAGTCACCCTTGCTCAGGTCACAGCAGCTCCCCTGGCTCAGGAAAACCCTGAGTGGCCATGGACACACACGGGGACCCAGCCCAGCTGTGGTGGGAAGCTGGGCAGGCTGAGCTCCAGTGCCCCTTTTGTTTGGAACTAAAGCTCCTCCAGAAAAGTTACAGGCAAACTTGTGATTTCCATAAGGACAAGTCTAAGAGAGGGGATCAGATGGAATGAGGCAGCAGAGATGCCACTGCCAGCTTCTCCTCCCAGGAGCCCAAGAACCTCTCCCATACCTCTAGGAGGGGAGCAGCTTCTTGGGTTTGGATTCCGGCCCCTCCTGAGCTCTCAGGGCTCCCACACAGCCAGGAAAAGGGTCATTGTCCTGGCAGGCAAATCTGCAATCACACGGACCCAGAGCCCAACACCTCTCCCGAGCACAGGCTGGAACAAACACCACGGCAGGAGCCACACAATACCTTTGCAGCGCTCAGAAAAAACACCCCAACTAATCAGCAAATCTCTTTGCTTTAATCATGTGCACTGGAGGCCGGAGCAGCGCCGAGGTATCTCATTAAAACTGTCCTATCTGCCCTAGAAAATACATCTCATCCCCTCCAGCGCGGGAGTGCCACACAAAAGGAAGAGGGATGGGTTCCCTGCTTTGTCCCTGCCCAGCACCGAGGCTTCCACTCCATTACCAGAGACCTCAGCCTCATCTGCACACACAGGCAACCCTCAAAGAGAACAAAGTATTTAAATGGGCCGGCTTTTATTTCCACAGAGGAGATGAATTCCTATTTGTTTTCAGGGCTGCAATTTTCTCCCCAAGCCGGCCGCCGCAGAGGATGCGAACAAACGAGCAGGGAATGAAAGGGATTAATGAATGAATGGGAGGGAGCTGGGCTCCCCAGCTGCAGGGAGAAGGGGGGGACACCCACCACAGTGGCACTGCTGTGGGGACAGAGAAGCAGCATGGCCAATGTTCAGCACCACAGACAGCCCTGGGACCCCCTGCTCCAGTGGGGATGGATTAACCATCATCCCTGAAAGGATGCACTTAAGGGGAAATCCAACAAAAGGAAAGATGGGAAGGGTTTAAAGTTTAGATCAACCACACACGGCAGAGGAAGGGCTGTTTTTAGAGGAACACTGAACTTCCAGCTGCTGACACCACTCAGGTCCCAGCAGCTTTTGTCCTCTTTGAATGATGGACCCACCCACGTGACAGTACTTTCCTCCCCAAGTCTTAAAAGACGCAGAAAACCAAAAAGGCATTTGGCTTTTACTGAGGAATTTATACCAAGCATTGCTCATTTGAGACCTATTGACTCTCCCAGCTGGATCAGGGAGATGCAGCCCTGTGGAAACTGCAAAACAAGCAAAAATTAAATCTTCTTTCCCCCTTATTCTCAAACTATTTTAAGTCAAGTCCAACATCAGAGGATTAGAGGTAAAGTTTGGGATTAGGATTAGTTTTCAGCCTGGTGAATGAGCTGCTCTGCTTCACATGGCAAGTTGGTTTCTGGTGCTGATGGTTCCCAATAAATTGAATGAACTCACCCCTTTGCTCTCAGTGCTCCAAGATTAATCCTTGCTTTGGCTTCCCAGTGCTTGGGGATGATGGGACACATGAAAGCCACATTAAAGGCACCATGGTTTGTTTTGGTGGGAGAAGTGACACTGCCTTCTAAATCCAGAGAGCTGGCATTTACCCATCATGCTGCTATAATGTATGGCTTAATTTAAAGGCAAGCTCAATTTGCAGATTAATTATTATAGCCTGCAACTGGTTGAGCTTGTAATAAATCACCTGGGTGAGAAATTGCACAGCAATTAACTGACTGTACATTGAGCATGTAAATGTTGGTAAAGAGGTGTCACCTAATGGAGACTGATGTTGGGGAACTGCAGGCAGGAGCCAGCAGGAGAAAGTCACAG
Organism: Drymodes brunneopygia; assembly: GCA_013400955.1. Classification (NCBI taxonomy): domain Eukaryota; kingdom Metazoa; phylum Chordata; class Aves; order Passeriformes; family Petroicidae; genus Drymodes; species Drymodes brunneopygia. Next base: position 507,916 of record VZTZ01045549.1, on the reverse strand, counting down.
TGCAAAGCAGGTCGGGGGAGTGGGTGGCAAACAATACCAGAGGCCAAAATGCTCAAAAAACATTCAAATCAGCCTTCAGGAACAACATGCAAAACCAATGCAGGATTTTCAGGGACCAGCAGATTATGGAAGATACTGGGATTTCTTGCAGGTAGTGCTAGGACAGCAGATCTGGGAGATGAGCCCCTGGTCAGGACAGCTCCAGCCCTGCAAGGGAGAATCAGCAAGGACAGATCTCGAGGTGACTGACCTTCAAACCACAGGGAGGCTGCAGCAGGTGAAGCTCTCTGGCTGCCACAGGCCTGGATTTCAGAAGCATCACCTCTCACCCAGGCCTGCCAAGCTGTTTCCTTCTGACAGTTCTTCCCTCCAGCACCCTTTGGATGCAGCAGATCTCCCTGAGTTGCTGATCCCAGGCCTGGGGCAGGGTGAGTGCCCCTGGCACCTTGGGGCACACAGCCAAGAGATTCCCCAGCTGAGTCCCACCCCTGGCCAGGGAACAGCTGGGCTCTCTCATGAGCACTGACACACAGTGCCCCTCTCACCCTCACCAGGCAAGGTCTGAACCAGCCTCTTTCCACCCCTTTCCAGCCCCAGGTGCCTCCTTTCTGGGAGAGGCAGAGCAGTAACAGGCAAGTTTCTGTCCCCAGTGTAATCCTCACAAACCCATGGAGAAACTCCCCTTTGCTTCTGGCAGCTTCACTGGCCAGCAGTGCCAGCTTTTGGTTCTGTTTGGGAACCTTCCTTCAGAGGAACCAGATTTTCAGCTTAATTATTAAAGTCCAAAGCTGTGGGGCACTCAAGGCTAGAAATGGCTTTAGAATAGCAAGCCCAAGTGTGTTATCTTTCCTAAGACAGGAAACAAGGCAAGTTTAGAAGTTCTTTTTTCACTGTAGAAGGGCTCAAGCCTTGGAGAGCAGTTTGTCACCCCCAGGGCCTGTGGGTGGGATGTACAGGTGACCTCTCCCCCTGCACAGCACCAGCACTCCCACCCCAGGACACTCCTCCTTGGCAGCCCAAGGACTCCCTGGCAGCACAGCACCAGCACAGCTGGGACAGGCAGCCCAGGAGGCAGAGGGAGGGAAAACTTCTCCCCTCCTTGGACACGATCCCAAAATGGGCTGAGGAAAGGTGGCACCATGCTGCAGAGCTGAAGGAAGCTGGAAGGCAGCAAAACACCTCAGCCCATCAATGTGAACAGCTCTCACAGGCTGCCGGGTGAGATCAAATTTACCAGAGGGTCTGGGATTTATTACCAGGATCAAAGCTTTGGGAACAAATGCAAACACTGCTGGATGGAATCTGTGAACACTGCAGCACTGAACACTCATCCAGGGCTTGAGGTAAGACAAGTGGCCAAACCAGGCTGCAGACTGCATCCAGGGCCAGGACATGGATTAGAGCCAGCAGATGTGGATCCTTCCCTCATTCACAGCCCCCTCTTTCACTGCCTGCTGCCCACAGAGCTGCTCAGCAACACAAGGGCTGACACTGCCAATTGATCCAGAGTGAGCCTTTGGGCTTCCCAGGAGGAGCTGCTCTTACCTGACACTGTGTTCCCTGTGCTCTCAGCCATGGAGAGCTGCCAGGGAAAACCAGGAGCCCCCAGCACCCCGAGGGAACAGAGGGATCCCCCTCAGGGCTGTACCCCACCTGCAGGGGATGTACCAAGAAAAAGCAGCACATTTGCCTGGCACAGGTGCCTGCAGCCCCATTTGCACGTCCCATCCCAGCAAACAGGACCCTGGCAGCAAGCCTCAGTTGTCCAAAGTTGCAGTAGAGTTAGATTCATCCCTCTCCATCGTTTCCCAGTAAATTTTTGTCCTGAGACAGACCTTGCAGGCAGGCAGAGAAAGCACCTTTGACAAGACATCCAGAGGCACCAGGATCACCAGGATCCTTCTCCAGCATGAGAACAGGCCAGCATTAAAGTCCTGCAGCCCTTGTAGCCCACAACTGCAGGATTTCCATCACACCCTTTCCCTTTAACTCCCAAATGCAGCTTTTTGGCAGCAGCAGGCCCCTGATGCACTGGATACTCCTGCTGTGTACACAGTCTCTCCACCAGAGAATCAGGATTTGTCCAAAACGCCATAGCAGCCCCTGGCAGCATCCAGGGGTCTCAATTTATCCTTAACCCAAAGGGTCCTATCCCAGCAAAAACCCCAAATGCACCCCCTGCCTACAAAAACCAAAAAGGAAATGTGGGAAGCTCAAATTCATATTTATGATTCTTGATTACCTGCATTATCAGGAATTTAATAATGCAGTTGAGGAAGCAGAAATAAACTGTTCCTCCAGCCCCAGAAAGCCCCATAAGCCACACCTGGAAGGACTGAAGGCAGAGTGAAAAAAGTTCATTCTTTACGAAGAAAGAAAAGTTTCCTGAGGAATGAAAAGATGACAAAATCTGCTTTGCTGTGGCAGAGCTTCCAGAGAAATGGGGCCAATTACAAAACCTGCTTGGGATTTAGCAGGCAGCTGCTGGGAAACGTGTTGGTTTGTATGGAGAAATAGGAATTAGGCTGGAGAATTATTAGTGATAAAGAGAGGAATTTTCCATGCTCCACACCCGAAGTCAATGTGAGTGTCTGCAGCACTTAATCCTTCTCACCATGAGGTTGCAGAGCTGGAGCTCCAGGCCCATCACCTTGGGGCTCACAGAGACTGCCCAGAGCCCCAGCCTGGCTCTCCATCCTGCTCTGGGGAGTTTCAGCCTCACCTTGCAACACTGGAGCCTTTGGCTCTTCCCCCTGTGACTCTGGGTGAGGTTTCTTGCTCTTTAACACTGCCTGCAGTGGGTGGGCATGCTCTGATTTTCAGTTTTACACAAGTTTTCTCAAGTAGGATCAGGACAGTCACACATCCCGTGCAAAGGAAGAGCTCAGCAGCACCAGAACCCAGCAACACCCAAAGCTGAACACAGGGTGAGGTCCCAGCCCTGCAATTCCTGCTCCTGGGCCTCCAACACTCCTTGGAGACATCTCCTTTCTCCCCCAGGAATTATTTCCCCTTTGGGCTGGCACATCCAGTTTATTTACCTGCTTGCCTGGGAACTGATTACTTGGCTGCTGGATGGTCTGCTCCCCACTAAAAACAACTGCATTCCTGGTGTCCCTAAGCATCAGGAGCACCTCTGGAAGGGTCTGGGCCTTCATTACTCTCCAGACAGCTTTCCATGCACGGCAGAAGGGAGAGGTTTCATTAATTACAAGGGGAGCCATTCCCCAAGCAAGGCAGCAGCTAACAAAGGAAATTACTCACTGCCTCCCAACACTTACAGCTTAATTAAACAAGGATCCTTCCTCAAAGGCACCATCAGATTTCTGGAGCCTTGTGAGAGCTGAAAGAGGAACCCAGCAGCCTCCAGCCCCAGGGCTGCATTTACAGGTGGAATTTCCAATGCCACAGAAAGGCACTCCATTTTCTTGCAAATGGATCTCATCAAGAGCAATGCTGCCCTGGAGGTTTTCCATCCCAGAGTGGTGCCACAGCCCAACGCTGCACATCCCATTTCAGCCCCACACACAGGGCTCAGATCTGGTGTCTCTCCAGCATCAGGGCAAGCACAGGGGAGCAGCATTTTATGTTCCATGCTCCTTGGACTCCCTGTTACCTCCTTGCAGCAGGAGAGCTGCTTGACCCACACTCCTTTCATCTCCAGTCCATAAAGAAAAGACAAAAACTTATTTTACCAGGTGTTCTAAGCCTGGTGCTCAGTTTCTCTCTACGCCACCAGACAGACCCACCAGCAGCTTTTCCATCTGCAGATATATAATTTAAATGGAATTATGCCAGCAGCAGGGATCATGCTGTTCCTATCCTACAGCTGTGCTTTGGAAACGGATGCAGATTTATTTAATATCAAATTCTGACTTTTCTCAGATCTGTCAGCACAGCTCCCTTGGCTTCAGCATCGCTGAAGTGCTGAGTGCCACTGAAAGCAGGATCCAGCACACAGCACTCTGGAGTTATTAGCAGTGCAGGGATAATCTGGATACAATGCCCTTCTAATGCCAACAGCAGCGCCAGAAGTGCAAAAACAGAGCCAGCAGAAGCAACTTCTCTGCTCTCACATGAGTACAGGCTGCTTTCCACCCACAAGCTCGGCACCAGGGAGCAGCAGCTCTGCCTCTGGCTCTCTGAACACACTCTGGATGCCAGTTTGTGGATGTTGAGACCAAGGCAGGACCATCATCCCACTGATCTGCACAGCTGCTTTGTCACAGCCAGTACAAAGATGTTGGCCAGATGTCCAAAACCCCAGAACTGGGACCCCGCAGCCTCACAGTGCTGAAAACAGAGCCCACTGCCCTCATTCCGTGGCAGGAAACACCTCCCTTCCCACCTGACCACTCCAGTGACTGTCTTTTTCAGTCAAATGAGGGGCTTGGTTTAGTCAATATGCAAGACAAGTCTGGCAAACTCATGCCGTTCCACCAGGAGACAGAATTTCTCCCTTTGGGGTGGAAGTCATTAGCAGATTGCACAGTATTTCGAGTTGCAATTGGTCTGATTTTATCCTCTCAAGCTCTCATTGTGCCTTTTTTTTTTTCCCAAGATTAAAGTGCTCTTTGTTATCTGGAAAAGTACTTAAGTGTAATTAAGTCACTCAGTCCTTCATTTGATAAGGACTAAGCAGATGGAGCTCTTGCATTCCTCCCGTCCAAGGCATTTCCCTCCACATGCCTTCCAAGCTTGCAGTATCCTTTTAAAAACCCTCGATGCCAAAGTTGTAGGAGTCCCTTTAGCATTAGTGGCCCAAAGGGGAGGAACAGATCACCTCCCACCCTGAAACCAATCCTCCTTCCCACCCAGCAGCAAAAGGCAGGGAGACTTTTCTCATCTTCCACCCCCTTGGAGGCTCCTCCATTTCACCCATTCGACAGCAGCGCTGCAGTCTGGCACTATCAGCCAGGGCAGGCATCCTGTTACAGCTGATAACAGAAGGGTTTCTGTAGCCAGGGTTACCTCTGGATGTGGAGGTGTAGCCAAAGGGTTTAACCTTGCCTGTTCCCACCCTAGGTCCTGCTGGGCTGGTGGGGTCACTGCTCACACACACTGCAGATCAATTCCAGCTTAACTCCAGCCTCATGCTGTCCCCTGCATGCAGGGCAGCTTGCTGCCAGGTATTTCAGCATGAATCCCATCTCCTTTCAGGAGTGCACCAAGGAAAAATAGAAAACGTCTCTCCAGATGCATTTGGCTAAAGTCATACCTGGCTCAAGTTGACACTGTGCAGCCATTTCTGCTGGAACAGCTTCTTGATTAAATCTACCCATCCCTACAACCACTGACAGCTCCCAGCAATGCCTGAAGAAAAGAAAACGAAGCTTTCAGGAGAAAGGAGCACGGCTGTTCACTTCAGTGAGGGCATCACCCTCACTTTTCCAAGTCGTTGCTCAGAACACTACATACAAAGACTGAATGCCAGCCTGTTCCCCAAGTTCAGCCTGAGCACACCTTTTAAAGCCTCAGAGATGGGCATTCAGAGATTCCTGACACCAGTTTTCAGTGCTCCCAACTGAAATAAATTCAATAAAACCATTAATTTAGCTGCACACCAATGTAAGCTGCTCTGGAGCCACATGTGAAGCACAGCCTGAGTGTGCAGAGATTTGCAGTGAGAGGCACCCAGCTGCTCTTGTGAAGCTCAGTGCCCCCAGGAGGACCAGCAGCAGCAGCTGTCAGGACATAAAGCACACCCCAAAACAGCCAAGAGCTCCACCAACTTCTCTGAGGCAAGCACAGGCAGTAGAGCCCAGTATGGATGCAGGCTTTCACATTAGTTCAATTTTTAGCAACAAATTTACGGGAGAAGAGGGAGGGAGTAGCTTGGTTATTGGGAAGGATTTATGGGACAGTCCCTGCACATGCAGCAGGAGCTGCCACATGCAATATTCATCCAAATGTCCCAGGGCTGCTGCACACAGAGACTGGACTCCATACTCCCCCCCAAAGTGCTCCACCTAACACATCTGCTGCCAATGTGGTTTTAAGGGACTAAAAGAAAAAAATACCTTTGCTGTGTCAGGTGAAAATTACTCTATCCTTCAGCATAAAGGCTTATGGAAGAGCAAAAAGCAGACAACTGCCTTTACAATCTGTACCCAGAGCCATCCGTGACTGGCAGAAAGATAACAGCCCTCAGGCACCAAGTGGTTTTCAATTTACACAGCTCTTTCAGTGCGGAAACGCACCACTCCTACAAACCTGCCTTTGTACTCCAGATGGAATCCAATCACACAAAATACCACGTACACATTTGAGACAAAACTCTCAGGTTATAAGTTTAAAGCAAAACAGCCTCGATGCAGACTCTGAAAGTTGTGTGCAACTTCAGATGCAAGAACCAGCACTTGGCTGGGAAGTGTCAAGTCAAGGCCAGCCCTGTGCAGGGGTCAGAGACTTTAACATCTATTTAATGGCCCCAAAAGACAGGGCTCACTCTGCAGGATCCCACAAGCAGTGGGACATTAGGGATCAAAGACCTTCTGGGCATCACATCAACCCCACCAGGCTTCCAGCTTGGCTCCTGAAGCCATACACCCAGCAGGGAGGGAGGCCAAAGAGGATATGGAGGGGGTTGCCAGTGTCATACAGTGGCAAACCTTCTCCCAGCACTGAAGAGCTGCTGTGGAGTGAGAACTGGGCACCCAACAGTGGAGAAAGAGCAGGAGCATCAGACAAAGGAGCCAACAATCATCACACAAAGCCTGTTCCCACCTTCCTCCTTGGAGCAGGGCATGCCATCCCCTCCAGCCCACCCTGTTGCCACGGGCCAGCTGTCAAGCTGCAGCCCAGTTTTCAAACAGCACAAAGCACAGTCACAACCAGCCTTACTTCCCACCCCTCAGTGCCTGCTTCACACCAGCTGCCAGCTGGAAACTCATCCCTTCCCACTCCATCCAATAACTCTGCTGGCAGTTTGCTTCCCACAAGAAAAGAAAGTGAGCAGCATCCTCTTTAGCCTTGTGTACCAAGAACAAATCAACCTGCTGTAGAGCTGCAACTGAAGCTGTCTCGACCTGGCACAGTGCTGTAGATGGCACCCAATGTTCACAAGGCTGATTTGTTTGTTGGAGCTGTTAAAATATCATCATTATTCTAAACTCTTGCTGTAGCACTTGAATTAAAATCAAGAGCCCAGAGAGGCACACGCCAGCATTCCAAATAAACTAAGCAGAGACCTTTGAAACACAGACACAGGAGAGAGTTCAGTGGTCCTGGGACTGCTGGTGCAGACACTGAGCAGCTCTTCATCCTTTCTGAGCACACAATCACCTGCTGCTCCACATCTCATCCTGCTCGTGGGCTCAGCCACACAGGAATTGTTCATTCCATTTGGTTTAAAGCCTGGGGTGCACAGAACAGGTAAGGAATAGCCTGAAGCTTCACAAGCTAATGAGACAGTGCAGGGCAGATTCTTAATCTCCCAATTCCTTGCCTTACACAATATTTCCTCCCTCTCAATCTCCAGCAGAAGCCAAAGGCACCCTGGGTGTCCTGACTCAGTCACTTGTCTCTGCACCAAAAGCATTGCCCTGCCAGGCATCTCCTTTCATGGAATACCCAGCAGGGTTTTGAGTGCTTCTCCAGACCAAAGCCAGGGAAGGCATTTCCAGTTACCTGGTGAGCACAAACACTTTGCAGAAGTTATGAAACTCGAGCAAGGAGTGTAATCTGTAGGCTCAAACTCTGCACAGTGGGGCTCCTTCACCCCAGGCAGGCACCCCAGTGTCAGTCTGAACCATGAGCAGGATGCCAAGGCAAATTGGGAAAATGAGGAAAGCTTCAGCCATTCTCTGCAGACAGAAATAACTCAACATTTCTCCCAGCCCAGCACATCACTGAGGTAAGAAAGGCTCCTGACTATTTCAATCAATCTTGCTGGACTCAGTCCATGGTTCCTTGGTTTTCACATGTAATTAACAAAGTGCACTTTCCAGTAAGTGATTGCAAATAAATCCTTCGATGCCTAACAGACAGCAGCTCCAGAAAGTCACACAGTGGCATTTGAAAGCCCAGACTCAGATCAGTGCTGGCGTTTCCAGTAGCTCATTCTGTACCACAGCCCTGCATGACACCAATTCTGTTTTCCTGAGACTGAGTAGAGCCCCAAGAATTGTCCTGCAGCATGGAAAGTCACACAAAGACATTTTCTACCACAAATTTAGAAGAGGGAGTGAAATTTAAGCTCTTTCCATTTCTCAGCCATCAGGAGGCAGTGGTAGATGTCAGCAAACCAGAGCACACAGTGGTTATGCACAGGTATTAACTGCTTAATCCCCAAAGTCCTGTTCTCAAAGACATGTTTGTTTGGTTTTTTTTTTTTCTTAAAAACCTCCTTCTGTCTTCTAATCCCAGCCCTGACGAGTGACAACAGAGGTTTAGCCCAGAAACCCTCCTCAGTAATCTCCTGTTGGACAAAAGTCCCTTTCCATTGCCCTGCCCAAACTCCCAGCTGTAACACGCTGTGGGAATGATCACAGGCATCCTAAAGCAATCAGGAATTTGCCAAAAGACTCCCAGGTGGGGCTGGAAAACAGATTCCACACCTCCCAGACAAGCTGTAACACCTGACACCATTAACCTGCTTTTCATCCAAACCCAAATACTTCAGTGTACGTTCAAGGTCTGCCAAATCCTGTTGGAACAGACTGCCAAACCACCCCTTCTCATGGTCTACTGTAAGAAGTTTAAGGTGTCTAAATGATGCTCTGAAAACTCAGAGCTGAGATGTTTCCACTAGAATATAATCAAGTATAATAAAAATCAGAGAACTGATTGCTGAACTGCAGCTGGCCTCTGATTGCAGGTTTGTTGGGCAGTGATGATGTGGGCACAGCTCAGAGCAACTGTGATAACACACACAGGAACTGAAGCACTTGCCAGTTTGGGGGAGTTTCATAGAATCACAGAATCATTTGGGTTGGCAGGGACCTTATAGCTCATCCCATTCCAGACCCCTGCCTTGAGCAGGGACACCTTCCACTAGACCAGGCTGCTCAAAGTCCCATCCAACTTGGTCTTGAAGCTTTGGAACATCCTTTTCTGTCCCAAATCACACAAAACCTCCTGGTATCACAACATACTCCCATGGGTTGCAATGAAAGCAAGAGGATGGGCCATGTTATCCATCTCAGGCACAGTTTCACAAGTGTTACCATTTGTAAAGTCTGAGGCACAGCTGGTTTTTTGCAGAATTACTAAAATATTTCCAAACACTCTGCCAGGAACTGCAGGAGTTGTTAACACAGGAATTAAAGCAGGTAGCTGTACCTGGCAGAGCTGCTCTGCTCCAGCACAGAGCAGGCAACTCTCACCTGGCTGTGCTACATGAAACTAGAAAAACAATCCCAAGGCCAAAGCTTCTCCTGTCTTTTTTTTAAAAAAAACACCGAGTCTATTTACACCAAGTTCATCCAGGAGTTAACCACAAGGAGCTTGTGAACACAGGGACTGCACAAACATGACTTGAGCACAACAGAAAAGAACTGGAAGGACTCAAATCCATCCCCAAACACCACAGTTTCCCCCTGGAGCAGGGTCAGAAGCAGGAGGGAGAACCATGAGCAGGCTGCCCACCCCTGTTTTTAATCCTAATGATGTTTTTACACTTTATTAACATTTTTTCCCCAATAAGGAAAAAAAAAAAAAATAAAACCACCACAGAAAAGCGGGCAAACTCATCACACTCACCTGCTCCAAGAGCCCCCATGCACTGCTCTGGTTTATCCAGTGATGTCTCTCCAGGCAAATCAAGCCCTTTCTTGCTTGGGATGAGGGCAGGGAAGTGAGGAGCAGCTTCAGCCTCCACCATCAGCTTCCTCCATGGCTTCCCCTGCCATGCAGACACCGAGGGCTGGATCCTGCTCTGCTCCCAGGTGCCAAACTCTTCCTCCCTGGCAGCCTCCAGGCTCACAGTCCCACATCCATCATTTGAGCTCACAGGACCCTCTGAGCAGACCATTCACTCACAACGCCAGGTTTCACCACTGCTCAGCTCGCTGACCTTTATTTTAGCTGCTTTTCACAACCCTGTCCACAAAGAGAACATAGGACAGTCAAGCTCCACTCCAAATGCATTCAGGTTGCACTCTGAACAAAGGGAAAAAGACCCCAAATTTAAGGAAAGAAACCCACTAAAGAAAAAAAACCCCAAACCACGAGGCACCACAGTTCTGGTTTCAAGGCAGCTGGACAGAAGCTCAATGTTAAAAACACTAACTCAAAGCCAGAATACCTAAAGGGAAAAAACCAGCCCCACCTCACCCTCCATTTGTGAGTGCAGAATAGGAAGTGCAGCCCCCAGGACCACCCACACCCAGCTGATGACACATGGAATTAGGGCTGATAAGAGGATTCAGCTGGGGAGAACATGAGCCCCATCTCGACAAGGCTCTGCTGGTGCCCCTGAGAGGAACAGGACGTCCCCCCCCACCACATGACAGCTAAAATCCCAGCATTGAAAAGAAACATGAACTGAGATTAGTCCTGACGTTTCTGGGTCTTGTAATCACAGTGGGTGACAAAAGCAAATTCTGGATCAGAGCTTTTCCCTGAGCAATTTAAACACAGCTATTTTAAGGGAAGACTGGGCTAAACAAAGGGGTGACAGCCCCGAAGTTGAAAGCCACAGGATGTGGAGTCCTGGGATTATGTGACAATCAGGCAGTCCAAGCAGCCTCCAAGACAGATGTGTTTTTTGGCAATCAGGGTGCAAAAGCACTGCCCCTGCACAGCCTTCTGCCCCATGCCCCATCCATGGGTCCTTGTCCCCCCACAAGCCATGGAGAGGCACTGCTGGCCAAACTCACTTGACCCCCTCACAAGGTCAAGGCTCAATTCAGGAGGAGGAAATAACGAGGCAGGAAGGGAAAATTAAATCATTTCAGTGGAAAATGGAAGGGAATGGTTTTTACATTCATCTCCCTATGTTGGCATCTTGTCAAAGGGCTTTTATTGGGAAACCACAGTTGGAACCAGGGACTCTGGTGGGGGGAAAAGCTGTGTTTTTCCTACTTGAGGCTCAGTGCCCCCCATGAGATATCCCACAGCAACAGGAGATGGGTTTGAGGTGAAACTTGAACTTTTGGTGCGTTGCCCCATCAGATCTGTCCATGCCTTCCCTGGCAGCCAGTCCAGCCATGCTGGCAGAGGTGTGAGGCTGTGCTGCAGAGGGATTTTGTTTTTTCCAGCCCCACTGGATCACTGCACACTCCAGGCAGCCGATGGCACCGGCCACTGCTGGAGCCTGAGCCAGGAGAAACAGTGACACTACTGAAGGGACAATCCTCCTGCCCCAGGGGGCAGGACACAGCCACTTCCAGACATTTCTGGCTGGTTCCACATGGTTTCAATGGCCCCATGGCAGGGCACAGCTGAGCCCGTCAGTGATGCTGGGGAAATGTACCGAAGAATTTATGGAATTTTTAAGAATTTAAGAATTTATGAGTATTTAAGAGTTATTTATATTATAACGATTTTGTTATTTAAGAATGTGTTTTCCTTTGGGGAAATATATTTAAGAAAGGGCAAAATGCAGTGAGGAGAGAGGGGGGGGAAAAACGTGATCGAAGGTCCTGTGAGCAGCATGGCTGGGGGGGAGAGGGGAGGACGAGATGCTCGAGGTGTTGCATCGCTCCCTAGCAGCCCCGGACAGAGCAGATATCCAAGCCTGGGACTAATATTAATTAGCAATAAATAAACTTTCTTTTTTTCTTTTTACTTCAACCCAGCCTGTTTTATCCGTATCATTTATCGGTGCGTGATCCTCCTGCCCTTTGTTCGAACCCGTTATTCGTTTCACCTCCCTTCTGCCCATCCCGGCTGCGGCGGGGCGGGTGAGCGGCGGCTGTTAAGCGGGGGCAGCTTAGCACGGCGGATCGGGCTCAGATCCGGTGCACGGCCCCGTCCCTCCCCAGTGCCCGGCCCTGGGTGTGCCGTGCCGTCCCCTCCCCGGTCCCTCCCCGGTCCCTCCCCGGTCCCTCCCCGGTCCCTCCCCGGTCCCCGCCATCCGCAGTCCTCCGAGCCGCCAGGAGGCGCGCTAGCGCGCTAGGCCCTGTTGGCGGCGCTCGTGCCCGGCGGCGGAAGGACGCTGGTCCGGCACGTGCCCATGGAGCCCGGCGGGTCCCGCCGCCTCAGGTGGGGCGGGCGGTGGAACCTGGGGAGGCACCGGGGGAACCCGCGGTGAGGGGGCCGAGGAGGTGCCGCGGGGTAGCCGGAGGCACTCGCGCTACGGGAGGCCGCGGGAGCACCGGGGGAGCCTGCGCTATGGGGGACCGGGGAGGCACCGACGGGACCCGCGGTACCGGGAAGAAGGAGGCACCGGCGGGAACCACCGCGGAGGGGGCCGTGGAGGCACCGGGCGACCCGCGGTACGGGGCCTGGGGAAGCACCGCAGAAACCCCCGGTACGGGGATGCCGGCGGGGCACCGGAGTACGGGAGGAGCGGGGAGGCACTGGGGACCCGCGGTACGGGGAGGCCGAATGTGCGCCGCAGTGCGGCGGTGCCCCGAGGTGGTCCGGGTCCGGGTCCCGGTGCCGGGATTGGGCGGCTGCAGGGGGCTGTCGGCCGCTGTCCCGTCCCTCACCGCCCCACTGTCGCCCCGCAGCACGGCGGAGCAGCCGGAGGGTCGCCAGGCCCCGCGGAGCCCCCGCGGGCAGAAGGATTTCGTCCCCGACGGTTCGGCCCGGCAGGCCGAGAGGCTGCGGCGCTGCTGCGAGGAGCAGTGGCGGCTGCTCTGCGAGGAGCGCCCGGAGCGGCCGTAAGTCCATCCCCGGGAGCGGCGCTGGGAATGGCTTTCCCCCTTGGAAAGGGTGATGCCGGTGGGCACAGCACAGCTCGGGGGTTACGGGTGGCATCGAGCTGTTGGTAGCGGGAGGTGTTGGTCAGCACAGTAAGTGCCCCGCAGTTCACTTGCACTCAGTGCCCGGGTTGCAGCAGCAGCAGTGTGACACAGCCTGGCTGTCCCTGCAGGAGCACAGGGACATGCTGGCACACCTGTGGCTTCAGAAAGTCCCTCACAGGGCTCTTGGTTTTCACAGGTGCATGTATAATCCTGTAGCCTTTGCAGGTAGCAGCCACTGCCTTCTTGGGCGTGATTCAAGTTACAGAGTGCCTTGCTGATGCTCCTGTGTGGCCTTGTGCAGATTTGACCAGGTGTCAGTATCCCTGCTTTATCAGTTGTGGTAGTTTCAGCAGTGCTGCCAGACTTTGGCACTTATCACTTGGGAGACATTCACACTTACCTCTCAACACACACTTTCTCTGCTTGGCCTGCAGCTGTTCATTTTTCCCTATGAGTCCCCATGGGTGGGGTACAGTGAGTTGAGTGCTGAGTAATTTTATGATACAGAATCACAGAATGGTTTGGCTTGGAAGGTACCTTAAAGATCACCCCATTGGACTCCCTACCATGGGCTGGGACACCCTCCACTAGACCAGGCTGCTCAGAGCCTCATCCAGCCTGGCCTTGAACACTTCCAGGAGCATGGCAGCCACAGCTTCTCTGGGCAACCTGTGTTAGTTCCTCAATATTCACATATGCTGGCTCAGGCCATGCATCTCCAGCAAGCTGCTGTAGCTTATGGACATGTCTCTGTGGTGCTGACTGAAAACACCTTTAAGTGGTTGGTGATGATAAAGTGGTGCTGCTAGATCCAGGGGATAATGTCTTTATAATGCCCTGGAAAAATGCCACCTGGAAATTTCCTGCCTTTTGACACCTTCCTGAGCTTGTTGTGTTGCTACCCCAGGAGCTGAATGTAGGACACACAAGTGGTAAAAAACTAACCTTTAACCTTCTCAGGGGGAATTTGGTGAAAGCTGAGTGGAAGCCAGAACAGGGCATCGTGGAGCTGAAGTCCCCTGCGGTGAGTGCTACAGAGTGTGCTCAGTGCCATCATCTCCTGCTGCCTCACAGGTTCCTTAATTTGCTTCTTGCAATGGGAGGGAGCCTGCTGTCAGCAGGGAACAGCCAGAGCCCATCAGGGATTTGTGCTCCTATTCCAGGGGAAGTTCTGGCACACCATGGGGTTCTCAGAACGAGGAAAACAGTGTCTGCTGCCCGAGGAAGCTCTGTACCTGCTGGAGTGTGTAAGTAGGATGGGGACACTGAGTCCCACATGATTGGAGGAGCTGTAGCAACTGATAAACATCTGGTTCTCAAATAATTATCGCTTTTAGTGTGTTGCTGATGGAGCTGTTTGTCACCAGGCTCATACCTTGTACTCTCAAGCAGTCTCTGTGTCACTGACTGAGTGTGTTATTTGGATCTGTGGCCAGTTCATTCAGTTTAAGCAGAGATCTTTGGGGTTACTGCTTGGGATTTTTTCACAGTATATATGGCAGAAAGAAATTTAAATGTGGCAGACATAGTAGTAAGACCACACTGTGTTCAGTGCTCCTCTGCTTGCAGAAATGCTGCTTAGGGCTCAGCTGGATTTCTTTGCTGTAGAGAGGGATTTTTTTGTCTCTCCACCTAAGCCTGTTGTCAGCAGAATTGTTGCATTGATCTAAACGAAACTTTCATCCCTTAGCAAAACAAACAGTGAGGTTCTGATGCCATCCCTTAAATCCTGGCAGCAGAGGTGGGGCTTTTTTACCCCTGGCATTCTGACAAATAGTTTGTAAACAAATTGGTGGCAATAAAATGGTTTAGTCGGATGCTGAGTACAAAATCCCCCCGAAAGCAGAAAAGACCAGTGAGATGCCTTCAGCCTATCTCATGGGAAAGGTGTGGTTCCTAGGGTTTTGTTTTCTTTAGGCGTAAACACCATCTAAAAAAACAAAAAGGAGGAAAAGAGGTGTAGCCTAAAACAGTCTCCTGGAGGTAATTTGCTATTTCCTGGGGAATTTACCTATGGGATATCTGGGTCTGTAAAGGAAGTAAATACTGCTGAGGAGGCACCAATTGATGCCACCTGAAGCTGCCATTGATTCCTCTGCTCTAGGTCTCAGTTAATGCTGGTCATAAGTGCTTTTGTTGTTGTGCTGTGTCCTGAATCATGCAGGTCATTAAAGTTAAATTATCTCTCAAAGCAGTCATTATTTTATCAGTTGAGCATTTTGCTCCCAGGTGCATCCACCAAACAGATGCAGGAGCAGGAGCTGAGAGCTGTGGGTGGGAATGTCTTACCTGGCTGATCAAACCAGGGCATGGGGGAACTGGGTATGGGAAAGGGACTGTAAGTAGTCCAGGTGGCATGTGGGGAGAGATGGATATCATGTCAGGGAGGGTGCTGGGACCAGCTGTCAGGACCAGTGGGAAAGGACTGGTGTGAGCTTGCATAGATTTGTTCTGTGACTCACACCAAGCTTCTGCCCTGCAGGGCTCTCTCCAGCTCTTTTACAGGGATGTGCCCCTGTCAATCCAGGAAGCCTACGAGACCCTGTTGTGCCAGGAGGCAATGAGCCTGTCGCATTACCAGGTGTGTTGGGACCTCCAGCTGTTGCAGGAGGATGAAGGCAGAAAGCCCAGCCGCTGCCACACAAGCTCTTCCAGTGGCTGGAAGCAGGCTAGGATGATCTGGGAGGGAAGGGGAGAGAAGGTATCCTCAGTTGTTCCCACTCACCTTCTACCAGATGTTCAGTTCCTGTTTCCCCACAGGAAATTGCTTTGGGTCCTAACCCTGGCATTTTATTCTCTGTCAGTGCCACACTGTGTTCATTCAGTCATAGTGGAACTGAAGTAAATTGTTTGTGTTTAGGGCTGTCATTTAATGTTCTTGCTTTCCTTTGCTCTAAGGTGTTCAGCCACTTGAAGCAACTGGGTTATATTGTACTGAGATTCGACCCCAGGTAACCAACTTTTCCATCCTGTGCTGCTTTCTCCTTCCTGAAGACCCTGAGACTCTCTGTACCCACTGCCTGACCCCAGGGAATGGCAGAGAAGAGGACTTTGGCCCTGCGTTCCACCTCTTGGGAGGATTAAAGGCTAAAAGTGGCACTCTACCCTTCCTTGCTCCTCCCTCCTGAGGAGGTGATCTGGAACATGAAAAGGGACATGAACTGAGGGCCATCCTGGTCCACTTGGGCATTTTCTGTGCCTTTGGTTGCTGTATCCTGGGGGCTGAGCAGAAGGTAGTTCCACTACCTCACCCTGCTCTCAGCCTCTGTGTTGGTCTCTCCTTCCAGCACTGTCCCGTCTCCCTACGAGAGGCAGCTGAACTTGGAAAGTCACTGCAAGAGCTCTGGGAAACACCATCGCAAGAGGAGGAGGAGTTCCAGCCCCCGGTAAGGATGTGGCCCAAAGCCTTCTCCCATCCTCTTCAGGCCACGCTGGCTCAGGAGCAGCTGCTTTGCTGCAGTGTCCCCAGGCCTCCTGCTGGGGGTGACCTTGTCTGGCACAGTTGCTCTTGGCTGTCCCCAAGCAGTGCAGCACTTTTCCTGAATGCTTTGCAGTGTTCCCTTTTGTCACATGTGTGCTTCATGCCAGGGCTAAGAGGGGCAACTTGCCCCGAAGTTCCCCAACTGTGGTGCTGAGATGCCACAAGAGAAGGGTAGAGAGGTCAGTGCAAAAGGAAAATGTGCCATGTGCCTCCTCCTACTCTGTTTTAGCAGGAGCACAGCTACCACAGTGCACACCTTGCAGTTACCCACCTCCTCAGTCCAACTTACCTGCTTAAGACTCAACAGCAGAGAGCAGAGTTGGCATCCTGGGGCTTGCACCTGTCCGAAACATCACCACAAACTGACAATGAGTAATTTTGCTCATAATTCTGACAGTTCCCAGGAGGTGGCGTCAGCCTTTCAGAAACAGGGAGGACGAGGCTGGAGAGTCCGTGTTGACAATAAATCAGTGCCTGAGGAGTAGTGGAATTGTAGGAACTGGGAGATTAAACTGCTGGTCTGAGAACTGCCCCGTCTTCTCTGGAATCAGAGTCTGAATCTCACAGCAGTAAGAGGTGTTGGCAAGCGGGTTTCTGCCTGACCTGTGCTGCTTTGGCTGAAGTCCATCATGTTTGCATGGAGGCGTTTGGGTCAGTGTCTGGGGTGTGGACCTGGCATGGCAGGTTGGGAACATTGTCTATACAAATCAAGGCTGGGATTCTCTTGGGTGTTGAAGTTGAACCTTGTGCAGGACTTCTCAGAAGTTTATTTCGCCTTTGGCATTTGCTGCTTAGTTTTGGCCTGCTTTTTTTCTTTTCTCATTTGTGTCACAAACCAGGAGGTTGTTGTCAAGGGTTTGCAGACCTGTCTGGGGGTTCCTGCCACCTTTGCTATCCTTCTTTCAGGCTTGGGAGACTGCATTCTTCCTGTTAGCAGGGAGCAGGGAGGATTTAAAGGAAAGAAAGTTGTACCACATGCTCTCCCTGAAATTTTTACTGTTCCTTTGTCTTTAGGTTGCATGAGAAGAAACATAAAGTTTATGAAGACCTTCCAGAAGCTGAAGGGACCTCCAGCAAAGATGGAGATGACTATGGAGACTCCATTCCCATGGATGAAAAGCCCTTGTCAGTACAGCCAAAGGAATCAGATGCTGGCAGTGCAGAGGGGGAGTCAATGCCAGTTCCTCTTGATACAGGACAAAAGGACTCTCTGAGCTTCTCCAGCAGGCAGGCTGGAGATCACAAGGAGAGCAGCACTGGCACCCATGCACCCCGCTGGGATTTTACCACCATCACCTTTCCCAACGTGGCCTCAGACCAGCCATGCACACATCTGCTCTCCCCTGACAACAGGCTCCTGCCAGAGAATGTGCTGGGCAGGGAGGTGGATGCAGCTTCCTGGTGCACACAGATCAACCAGAAACAGGAGAAGCTGTCGCGGAAGGAGAGGAGGCAGCGGGAGAGGGAGAGCAGGTACAAGAGCAGTGTCAATGCTGACCAGGAGGTGAGGCGCTGCTCCAACTGGCAGGAGTACAAAGCCCTCTTGGAGCAGAGGAGACAGCAGAGGGTTTGGAAACGACCATCGCACCTCTGGGATCAAGCTGTCACACCACTGCTGCGGCCAGAAGAAGTGACCTCGCCAGGTAGTGGCTCTGGGAACTTGACAGGGACCATCTTCCCCTCCCAGCTGTGTGAAATAGTGCCTGGTATGCAGCAGCAAAAGGGATGACATAGAGAAGCTGAACATCAGTTTTGGGGACAGTACTTTGAGCAGGAGAATCTTTCTATAGCCCACTCAAGTGCCAGGATAAACAGTGCCTTAGGAGGTCTTCTAATCTATTCCCCATGTCCTGCTGTATTGCAGTCCTTCCTGCTGGGCTGTTAGGCATGTGCTGTTACGGCCAGCAAGATGCAAAGCAACTGCAGAGTGTCTGGGCTGTGTGCTGGGAGGAGATGAGGAAGTTGAGGTCTTTGAAGTAGCCAGTGGTGACTGTGGAGCTGCCAGCCTTTGTCAGAGGAGGAAGGCTCATGGGTGGTGTGGAGTGCTTGGAGTGCCCTGGGAGGGAAATTGCTGGTCTGATCCTTTCCCTTTCCTTCTCCCTCCAGCTGGGCTCCTCCAGCAGATCAGTGTGCTGCAGCCCTCCCACATCCTGGATGGAGCCTCCCGGTTAGTATCCAGCCAGTCAGCTTGGAGCTCTGAGGGAGCAGGAGTGTCTTGTGACTGTCCCTGCTTGTGAGGTCTGTGAGGTGTTCCCAGCAGCAGTTTGGGAGCTGCCTCTCATCTAGGGTGCTGAGAGAATCCAGTGCTCTGCTCCATGGCCTCCCTGCCTCTCTAGTGAGGGGGTGGCATTTCCATAAAGTACCAGGTCCTACAGCAACAGAGCCAGGGCTTTACAGGCCAGTTAAAACAGCAGAGTTGCTCTCTTATCCTGCCCTTCCCTTTCTGCACCCCAGCCAGGTATCTCCTCCAGAGGTTTGAATGGGTTTCACCTGTGCCTCATCCCTGCTACAGTGATTGGCTTTGGGAATTTTGGTTCTGCTCCTGCCTCCGAGTCTGTGTGGTGCTTGTGTGCAGTCCCTGCAGTGCTTTGCTCCTGTCTTTGTTAGTGCTGCTTCTTGCAAGGGAGTGGGGTAGATGTGAGCCATGATCTTGCTCTGGTCTGACTACAGAAAACCTCTGGAAAGTAATTAAAACAGTTGCAGGGTCAGTCCTTTAAAGAGTGAAGCCTTTCAAGGGACCCAAACGAGTCAGGCCTCAGGAGTTTTTGCTCCCTCTTTTCTCTGCTGTACCCATACCCTGCAGTGTTTCGATGCCATACCTGTGTGGATGTGTTCCCCTGCAGGCTGCAGGAGGATCCAGAGGCCATGAAGATAGACTTCAACGTGTATCAAGCAGATGCTGTGTCCAAGTTTAAGAAGACAAACCCTGGGAAGCCCCATGTCAGGATGTGTGTTCGGAGGTACGAGTCTCGTGCTGTTTGTGAAACATTGCAATTGTTGTGGAAATGAAGTCCTAATGATCTGTAAATGACCCAGCATCTTGTGAGCTTTACAGATCATCAGTATGTGTCCCTTGAGGGTGGTCCTGCCCAGGATTTCTTTTTCTTTCAGTTCCTCCTCCTTTGTTGGAAGCTGTGGCGGACAGTTTCCCTCTTCCCCCCACGCCCTTGCACTCAACCCACACTATTTGGTTATCTGGTTGCTGCTCATGTCTGAGTATTACTGGGAGTCAGGAGAAAGAAGCCACAGCTTTTGTGCAATGCTTGTGAAATTCAGGTAGAACCCAGTGCTGTGGGAGCTGAGTCCTCAGTCAGTACAGATCACTGTGGATTTCTGCAGAGATGAACTCCCCACAGCTTGCTACAGGCTCTGAGCCATGGGCTCAGTATTTTGATCTTTGTCCAGTATAACGTTAAGATCACTAGGAACAGAGGGTAGGTGTCCCCTTTATTGCTGGATCCAGAACCTGATACTTAAACTCCATAGCTAGGTACAAAGTTCAGTTTCTGCCTTTTCTCATTTTGCTTTACTAAAACTGTCCCTCTGCTCTCTGCAGCTGTAGTAGACAGAGCAAGGAAGGTGGTAATGCAGTTTTACCAAGGTATGTCATGAGCCAATAGGATGATCCTTGTTGCATAAATATTTTCATTGATGAGCAAACAGACGCTGCAGAATTAAAAGGAGGAAAAAGCAGGTCAGATGTTGATCCCAGCAACCCAAGGATCTTGCCAGCACAAAGGTATTAGGATTTCAGTGGATTGGCCATTTGCCAATATCCCTGTTAGCCACATCTAATGGGCACAGTGTGGAGCAGTGTCCATGTTTTTGGCAAAGGATTCAACAGCTCCCAGTTCCCGGCATGCTGGGCTGGCAGCCTCTTGCTTGGACTGAAATGGGTGGGGAGGAGCACTACCAGCTCCTCAGGCCAAAGGGAGCTGTTGTGATGGCTGGCCAGGACAGCTTTGCCTCTGTGTTCCTGTTGCTTGGAGAACAAACAGGATGTTTTTTTCTCTCTGCAGCTTTGATGAGCAGATCCCGTCCCTGCGGGCTTTGAAGCAGGTGACCTATCTGAGTGGGGACGTCCCGCTGGTCTTTGCGCTGGTGGATCATGGAGAAATCACCTTCTATTCACTGAAGGAGTTCAAGCTGCCCATTGATGTTAATCACTGAAGTTGCTGTCACTTGCAGAAATGGGATGGGATGAAAGGAAGAGCTTTACTCAGGAGTTGTTTTCCTGATTAATGAAATATTACAGAAAACAGCGCCTTTGATGACTGGAACCTTGGGACGTTTTCCACTTTATTGGCTGTTACAGACTTCACCCACCCAGATGGCTCAGGCATAATGTGCAACTTACAACACACAAGTGTGTTTGGCTTAGCTGGGCTTTTCTGGGCTGGAGTACACACTACTTTGTTCTTGAAGGCACTGGCTCTCCAGCTTTCTCACCTCATGGACCACTAGCCTGCCTTTCCTGAGTCATCTTTTGCTGACTGTGGATTATTAGAAAACACTTTGCTGGTGGTCCTTTTCTCACATGTAAAGAACCACTGTGCTACACCAATGGAATGGTTGGAGTGTCACTGAGGTCAGTCAGGGACAGAATAAGCTGATCAGTGCTGGTGTCCTGAGCCTCTGTCATTCCACTGTGCCAACGACCATCAGATCAGATTCTGGTCTGAAAAAGGCACAGCCATAAACTCAGTCACCTGGAGGAAAGTTTCCAGACACTCAAGAGCAGGAAACTGTGCCATTTTGTGAACACAATTTCATCAGCCAGAGGTCACAGAAAGCCCCAGAGCATTGCAGACAACAGCTTGGCCTCCTGCAGCAGCTGTGCTGAGATGCATTTTGGCCACACAGTGTTAAGCCATGGTAAAATTTCACCACCACTATCAGCACACTGCATCTGACAGTCTCACCAGGGCTGAACTGCAGCCTCTCTCTTCCAGCTCAACATCCTCTTTCCTGGCTGTGGATCCTTGTTAATGCTCTTGCAAGTGGGAGATCCCTGAGTAAAGAAAAAAGCTACGAATTTCTTATGAGCCTTCCAATCTGCACTCCACCAGAATATCTACGTACCAAATTTGCTTTAGCCTCTATGCCAGAAGTGCCAGGTGCCAGAAGGTCTGCTCAGTGGGTGGAAGTGAGCTAAGCATGGCTGTGTTTGGTATCAAAGTTTTCAGAACCGTAATAGCAACTGGTTTAGATGTATTTTATCCGGGTTTTTTAAAATTCCTTTTGGAGATGTGGAGAAGGCTAAGCAATAAAAAAAATCCTTTTCCAACGATGCAAGTTCCTTGGTGTGGTTCTTAATTTCCCTAGAAATGTTAAATTGTGCAGAGGGAGGAGACTGTGGAGGCTACTGCGACCCGAGCAGCAGCAGCTGGTGAATGCCTGCCCAAGGTCATTCAGCCCTGTGGCTGTGTAACCCTGGTAACCCTGCTCCCACGCCTTCTGTGCTTGGATGCAGCCTGTTCCCGGGGAGGGCAGCGTGACTCAGAGCCTGGAGGTGTCCCTACATCCGCGTGCAGTTCCTGTCGGCACACGGCACCTCTTCCTCGCTCATCTTCCTCCTGCGTGGTCAGAGGTATCGTAGCCCAGGGTGCCGGAGCTGTGCTGCCAGCGCCTGCTCCTGTTTCACACACACGCCCCGGTTATCAGATGCTGGAAGTCGGCAGGGCTCTCCTGAGGTGAGGGTCTGACGGCTGCTCCCACGCTCCCTCCCCTTCCTCTTCCTCCTTCCAGCAGTGCTTTGGCTCTGATGGTTCTCCTTAAAGCCGGGCTTGGCAGCCCCATCTGCCCTCAGCATTGTCCCAGACTGTTTTACAGATTAAAGGCAGTGGGAAGGGAGTTTCTAAGAACAGGCGCAGCCGGGAGAGCTCCAGCCTAACCCACAGGGCTCATGTTTGTCCTGGAATTAGGTCAAACTCACTCCTGTTCATTTCAGTCAGTCTCGTCTCCTCATGCCAAGGTGGAATTGCATCGATGAACTCTGCGAGAGCCACCCAGTGAGTTTTGCTGGGGCAGAGACTCCCTGATTCAGCACAAGACAACTACAATTTAATAACCACTGCAGGGAGGATTGAGAAACTGTGGCTGCCTTGCTCAGCACCGTAACATCTGATGGTGCCTTTACCCATCCCAGAATAGGAGCTAGTGATCCAGACTGATACCACTGCTCCATTTTGGCCTGTGATGCAGATTGGCTGAGCATTGCAAGAGGATGAGAGAACTGAATATTTAATTGAAAAACATCACTTTTGGAAACGTGGGTGAAATATTGCTACTGGATCCTTGTCAGAAGTAATTTCAAGCTTTTGCATGGATGCAGAGTGGGCAGACATTCACCTACCATTGCCCTCTACATAAATACAGCTTCCTTGTCCAGCCGCTGTTCCCTACAGTGGGACACGGGCTGGCTGCAGCCGGGCTGTGCAGCGAGACTTGTGCTCCTCTCTCAAGCGAAGGTTTCGACTTTCTGTAAAGTCTGCCTATTTTCACAGGCAAGGCTGTGAAAGTTGGGAGTTCCTTCATGGGGCTGGAGCCGGGAGGAAGGGCCCTGGAGCCCGGCCCCGGAGGCGGCTTTCCCCGCCGCCCTTTCCCGGACCGCCTTTACCAGCATTTTCCCGGCTACCTTTCCCTGCCGCCCTTTCCAGGCCGCCTTTCCCGGCCTTTTCCCGGGACGGCCTTTCCCTGCCTCCTTTACCCGGGATCCTTTCCCGGTGCCGGGCGCCCGCGCTCCGCGAGCCGCGCGGTGCCGCTCCCTGATTGGCTGCGGCGAGCGCGCTGCTGAATTATTCATGAGCGCGCCAGAGGAAAGGGAGGCGGAGCCGCGACTCGGTGTTATTTGCATGCGAGGCCCCGCCCACACGCGCTGTTTGCATAGCATGGCCCCGCTCCGGGGGCGGTNCTCCGCTGTGTCTGTCCCGGCCGGAGCGCGCAGCCCCCGCGGGTACCGCGCTGCAGCTCCGCGTCCCGGGATTCCCCGGGGGAGGTGGCGGCAGTGGCTGCTCCGGGACTTCCTGCCTGGCCCTCGAGCGGGTCCGGGCCGGGGCCGCTCCGGAGCGCGGAGCCTCCGCGGGGGCTGCGGGATCCGCTCCCGCCCCGTCCTGCGGTGGAAGATGCCCCTGTCCACAACCCGACCCCGCCGGTCTCCGGTGCTGCCGCTGGCTCCAAGCAGCGGGTCTTGGAGAAGACAAGAACAAGAACTGCAGTGACTCTGACTCCCTCGGGATATTGTGTTAGCATTTTCTTTTTTTTTTTTTTTTTCTCCTTTGCCCGTTTTAAATGCATCTTTTCCCTATTAGCGGTTTTTCTTTCCCCTCCCAAAAGTTGTGAGAACTTGGTGGATGAAGGAGCACGTTACTTCCAGCAGTCAGCAAACAGGTGTAATAAAACACTGAAACAAATTGTTCAGCCTTTGTCTCAGGTTGCCCTTCGTTGTGCCATGGGAACAGGCTGTTGCTGGTATCTCCCCTCCTGGAGCTGAGGTTTAACCTTGGCGTTGGAGAAAGCTGTGTGTGTTTGTGTTTAGCGTTGTTGATGATGTAGAGCAGTTGAATCAGACTCCCGGCTCTGTGTTTCTGCAGCCAATGGCACAAAGCCTTGTGCTGATGTGGGGGTAGTGACAGGACAGGGGGACAGCTCCACTGAGATGGTAGAAGTAAAAGTTGTCCGTTGTCATGTTTTACTTGATGGGGAATGCTGCTCTTTGTAGTCATCTAAGAGCACTTCAGTCAACTGGAATATCTGGCTTTACCAAGTCCCAGCTGAAGTTGTGTGCCCAGAGCAGCTGCCTGGTGATCTTAGCTTTGATTCGGGAAGCTGGTGCTTCTGGCAAGTGGAATGCAAAGTGCTGGTACGTCCCAAGGCTCCTCCGTGCATCTTGGCACGTTCCTGGTATAGACTGGCCCATGGAGGAGATGGTGATCTGTGCCAGTGGTGAGCAGTCCCTGATCCTGCTCAGTGCTGCCTGGAGGCTGTCAAGGGGCTCTGTGTAGTTCATGGTATTGGAAAGGGAGAAGAGTTCTCAAACATCTTCATAGGATGGTGCTGAGGAACGTCTTTTATTTGGTTTTGAACAAATTGCATCTGCTGTAACAGCTGACCAAAGAAAAGTACTGGAGGAGTTAAACCAGTTGGGAGCCCTTTATCTTTCAGTGGCCTTCTGGTATGGTAACATAATTATTTCTGGGAATTGCTTATGGAAGAGGTGTGTCTTTTCTTGGCTGACACAGAGACTTGAGAAATGTCAAAGAGCAAGGGAGGTTTTAAACATATGTCTTGCAGTTAATACATGGCAATAAAAGTATGTGATACTGCTAGTACCATCATCTTTCTTTAAAATACTAAAGCAGGGACTGGTTTGGTTTCTGTGCAGAAATTGTATGGAAACTCCAGTTCTCATATAAAAGTTTCTCATAGCTGGGTCTCTTTGTGTTGCTTTATGAAGCAAATGCTTTCGTGGTTTGCTCCATCGACCCACTGTGTGTAAAATGCAGCTCCAAATTTACAAGCCACTCTTCTGTTTGATTCATGCTTCTTAGCAAAGCCTACAAAGGGTTTTGCATCACGGGCAATAATGTTGTTCAGTGCAAAGACTTTGTTCTGCTGTAGCATTTTGAAACTTTGTGTTGTCATGCCCCCATGACAAGGAGAACACAATAGGAGTCATAATGACACACAAGGTTTGCACAATTCCCAAATTCATTGCAGGTGGGTGGTTCCTGGTAACTCCAAGCACAAGGCTGTTGGAAGCCTGAGTTGTGTGCTTAGTTCTCAATTATTTTCAAAGAGTTCTTGGAGAATCGATGTCTGCTATTTTATTTAATATTGTTTGTGTTTTGGGAGGACAGCCACCTGCACGTAGTGTTGCCACAGTCTGTTCAGTTGTTCATTTCATTGTCTATCTCTTCAGGTTCACTAAAATAAATCCTTCTTAGAGGATCTTTTGGTTTTTCTTTCTGACTGCTGTATGCAAGGTGCACTTGACCACTCTCCTGTTTATGAAACTGCAAGTGTTGGGGGGTAGTAGTGGCACAGCAGTTGTGTAAGGGAGATCTGTGCATGGTCTCATTAAACTGAGATTAATGATAGAGCGTCTTCTTTCTCCTGGGAAAAGGAGGTGGTGTCTTACACTTCTCTGTGTGTACTTCAGCTGTTCCTTCCCTTGCTTTAGCTGTTCTGCCTGGCTTGTGCTTTCTTCTTGAGTATCTGCCTTGACAGTGTGTCACAGCCAAGCAGGGTGTAGAGATGAACAGTTAAAGAATAGCTCAGGCTCATTTCATTGATTCCAAGCTAAAATTGTTCTTAAACTTGTCCTTTCACAGTGAGTCATGGCACCTGTAATCCATAAATGTGATAAATCTGGTATTTAGGTGATACTTTGCTCAGTTCTGTTGGTGTGAGATCACTGGTGCTAAGGAAGAGCTTTTTGCTGTGCAGTTGACCCAGTCTCTGTTCTGTTGCTGCTGCCTGTGTTGGTAACAGCAACAAGGCAAACTCCTGGGTGCAGGAGAGAACCTGGTTCAGACAAGGCCATGGTGCTGACGGTTTGTTATAGCAGCACCAGCTGCCTGGAGCTCAAACAAAGCTGCTTGATAAGGCCTCTTTTATTTTAGCAGGGTTGATAAAGTGTTATCAGATGCATAGGTAGAAGTTCTCCCTTTAAGGACCTGTAAGCAGGAAGGAGTGCCGAGGAAGGAATGAGAAGGAGACCTAAATCAAGGCAGGATTTAAGAGTTCTTGAGATACTTGCTGGCATTTTGAAAAGAAAGCTCTTGGACTGTATCCCATTGAAAACCTGTTCAAGTTGAGTAAAGGTTGCCAAGGAAGCACACAGATGGTACCTTACAACTCTGCTACGTGAGCAAAATAAACTCATTATGGGTATGTTTTTGTTGTGGGGTTAGCTTGAGACTGCATCCACACTTAATACTGTCTACATAGTAAAAACCTCTGACCTGGGCTTCCTCTTCTTGCAAGACTGGATTAACTTGTGTGATTGGGACTTAAAACATTTTGGCTGGAAATTCCACTCTCATGGGAGGACATAAGGAAAAATCGCAACAAATTTCTGCACATGGTAGTTCCCCGCCAGCCTGTGCCAAGTTGATGGAGAAAATGATGGAGTGTTTCAGCAAGCTGTGCACGGGCACCAAGATACATTGCTGTGTGCAGAAGCAAGGAAGCCAAAGGAAAACGTGGAGCTCTGGACTGGTAGCACTCAGCAGTGAGGAACAATTAATGCTGCTTCTGGGAAGGAACATCTGTCCCTCTATTGAATGTGGGTTCACATGCCACGTCTCATGGCATATGAAGTGAGCAGAGCTGAGCAAGGAAGACAGAATGAAATCTGGTTTTGATGTTAAACTGCTCCTTAGTCTCTGATTGGAAACAGGATCGTCCTGCCTCTCCTGCTTTCATTGCCTTTCTAGATGAATAGTGGGGATATTTTGCTTTGTGTCTGGATCTAGTCCAATGGGGTGAAAAAGGGGATGTTGTATTTAGCTGAACATTCAGATAAGGAGGCAGCAGGAGTTTGATGTTCAGGGCACTGTGAGCTCTGCTGTCAGGTGTCCCATGTCCTGAGTCCCAGCAAAACTTGGGTTGGCTCAGCATTGGGCTATTGTTGCCTCTAAACAGCTGCCCTCAATGCATCTTAAAAGAAGAGAATGTTGCACATAGTTTCTGGTAAAAGACTTGTCTTTGAAAGCCTAAAGAATTGTTTCCCTGGAAAATAAGAACATTAGATACATGCAGACCTGGCATAGCTTCAGAGGTTACTGGAGAATTCCTCTCTGGCTACTGGTAGCCACAACTGTTACCAGATGGTTGTAAATGCTGACTGGCAGACAACTGCAGAGCACATGGGTCTGGAGTTTTATGTTAATACTCCAAAGGTGTGTGGGAGAGAAACTGGCCTGCTAAAATGTAAATGTGCATCTGGAAGATAAGATTATACAGATTGTGGCATCTATTTCTAGAACTGGAAGAGATACTTGCTTATTGTACTAAAACCAAAATTCTTCTCTTTGATAAGAGCCTTGTAAACTTGTGATCATAACTCTGCTTTGACAACCTGTGCTGCAGTGGGTGCTATTCCTTCTTTGCCTTTGTTCAAAACTACTTGTCCTCTGATTCTCTCCCATACTGTGACACTCAAAGGTTCTTTGGTCAGAAAGCTCTGATGTCAGTCTGTGAGAGGTGACTTTTGTAGCTTCCCTTCTCTGATCCTCTCAGCCCTCCAGGGTGATGGTTCAAGTGAGTTACTGCTCAACTCAGAACTACTACACTTCTCAGCCTGTTGAACAAGTTGTTGTGGGCTGGAGTGTGAATGTTGGAGCTCTTGCATAAGCAGGCTCAAACAGCACACTTGAGGATGCAATTAATATTTCAGGATAAAACATTCTAGCAAGCTTTTAAATGTAAAATTGCGTCTCTCTGAAATCAAGCCCCTTCTACTTTGCTTCCTAACACTGAGT
Source organism: Drymodes brunneopygia (assembly GCA_013400955.1). Classification (NCBI taxonomy): domain Eukaryota; kingdom Metazoa; phylum Chordata; class Aves; order Passeriformes; family Petroicidae; genus Drymodes; species Drymodes brunneopygia. The sequence goes on along the minus strand of VZTZ01045549.1, from coordinate 480,095 downwards.
TTGCCTCTGCTGGCACAGCTGAGGTCTCTTGTTCTAAAGTAGGGAGGGTAATTAGCAGAGTTTCTCTGTGGGTTTGCCTCGTTTAACAGGTCCAGGATATTGATTGACAGTGGGAAAGGGTGCGTCTCCTTGGCACTTTCCTTTCCTTGTCTGGCTAAGGGCAAGTTGTGTGTTATACATGGGCGTGATACACTCTCCTTTCATTGCACAGCACCTTGTTGCTGCTCTGTAACTTCTGCTAACTTAAAGTGAATGTAGCTTTGTGAAAATATGTCCTTCTCTCAGGGATGTCTAATAAAAGAAGGCTTATGATCTGATACCATTTCTGAAATTTCAGTTGAGGTGCTAAATCATTGTAGAAGGAACTACTTTCCAAGTAAACTGCACTTTTATTCTTCCTCTCTTTTCTGGGGTCCTCATTAATTTGTTTCTGTGCACATTCTTCACCTCTGCATGTGCTGATGGCTCACAAACACAGACACCTGGAGCTGCCCTGCTCAGGGCCAGTTTTTCTCTGTGGTGATTGATGCTGCCAGTGATTCTGGGTGACTGGAATGTCACATAGATGACATATTCCAGTCACCTAGTGATTCTAGGGACCAGGTGACTCAGGTGATTGGTCCTTATGTGATGCTCTGGTCCTCTGAAGCAGGGCTGCATTGCAGTCCTTTGGTGAGCTCAGAGCAGTGCTGCACAGGTGGTTGGAGATGTTGGAGTGTGTGCAGGAAAGGTAAAAGGGCAGTAGTGCAACAAAGAGGTACAAGTTCAAGCTCAGGGAGTTTCTAAAGGGAGTTCTCAAAATATGCCTGTGGAGCATCCTGTTTATCACACCATTTCCTTCTTTTGGACCTTCACAGCTGGTGCAAGGCCTTGCTAGGAACTTTTTGAAAAACAACTCGAGCTCCTCAGGGGTGGCTGCTTTGGGTCATTATCCAAAGGCCATTGTTGCTGGTAGGAGCTCAGAAGCAGCCACCCTGTTTCCAGCTGTGCTGTTCCCATCTGTGCAGGTGTGAAAGCTCCTCCCCTCAGTCACTCACCTCCAGCCCCACTGTTTGAAGGGTCCAAGGCCCTCTGTTCATTTGTCAGTTCCTTTGATGCTCCTGCTCCCTCTCTTTCTCATGCAGCATCAGCCCCCTGCTCCCCACCTTGCTGTAGGCATGTATGAACCTCTTCTGACCATGCAGAATATCCATTCTGATCCTTCATTGCACGTCAGAAGTTCCAGCTCCACCTGCGCATGTGTGTTGTGTCCAGAGTAGCTGGCAAATTGCTCCCCGTCCAACAAATTCAAATAAAATACTGAGTGGAGTGTCTGTAAACTGCAGCCTGTGAGAGATGGCCAGGGCAGGCAGGAGCACTCACACCAGGGTGAGTTGTCAGGATGTGAATTCAAGGCTTTGCTCTTGAGTTGGCAGGGTTTTATTTGTCACTTAGCACCTCTGCAGAGGGGAGATGTGACAGCCTCCTGAGCTACAGAGAGTTGGAAGCTGTAGCCTGGGGTTCCCCTGGTGTGATGCTGGATTGGGAGTCAGGTCTGGTTTGTGCTGCTTGGATCCTCCTGTCGCTGTGAGAGACCAGGCACAGGGAATTGCAGGTGTGAAATTCCCTTCCCCAACCCCCACCTCGAACAGAGAGTTTGGCTTGATATTTTACAAAAGCAAGTTAATAATTAATGCAGCTCCCCTGCAGGCAGCACAGCGCCCTTTCTGCTGTGCCTATGGAGAGACCTGAAAATGGGATTCTTGCTCTCTTTGGCTCAATAGCTGGAGGGTTACCTGGGGTGAAAACTGATGCTAGTCAATAATGCCTGAGCCTGGGAGTTGGCCTTTGGGTTGGGTTTGTTTGAATGTTTATGCAAATGCTGCAGTTTTGCCTTTTCTTTGGATAAGGTCAACTCAAGGGATCAAAAAACGGCCAAGTGCAAAACTCTTTTTAAAATCCTCTTGTTTTATCTGTACTAGTTTGCTTTATCCATGTGAAAATGGAATTGTGAAGTGCTGCAGCAGAGAGATGTGCTAGACTGGTATCAGGTTTTAGTCACTCGATAGTGATGTTGTCTCAGTCTGCTCTGGCTGATTTGTTACCTGCTAAACCAAAATAAATAACCTACTTCTGCCTGCTTTCTGCTCAGGCTGCTTTTGTTTATATGGCTTCTCTTTCCTTTCTTGTTAGGATTTTTTTGCCAAGATACTACAGCAAGGAAGATGAGAAGGTTCTTAAGACCCGGACACGATCCAGTGCGAGAGAGGCTCAAACGGGACCTTTTCCAGTTTAACAAGGTAGGGGGCTTTCCTCAGACTTCAAGGCAAATCTCTCCTGAGCCACTGCATCCTGCAAAAGGAGGGATAAACTACTTGAGTGTGGGTGGAAAAGTTTAAATTTAGGAGAGGTGGTTTGTTCTCTTTTTCAGTTCTGTCCTTTTCTCCCCCGATATGCCTGAGTAGTTTCCTTTAAGCTCCTGGGCGTGTTCTCAATTCTGTCTTTCCTTTTTAAGAGGAAGGATATTGTGATGCTGTTGAGCAGCACTTGCTGAAAGAAGAGATCTTCACAGCAGCTTTTCTGTCCTCTTGAGTGGTCTGTCACTTGTCCTGCTGTGTGCTGGGACTGTTTCTGTTATAGGTGTAGTCCCTGTTAGGAAAATAAACATTTTTCTAAATATACACACAAGCCACAGCTTGTGATGCAGCTGAAGCCAGAGTTCTTTGTCCCTGATTATGCTTTCGATTTACAAGTGTACCTCTGCTTTTAAATGTGCATTTAAAAGGCTGTGCTAGCACCTAGGCTGCACAATGGCCATTAATAATGAATTTACTATCTTAGTCTGAATCTGTTTCTAGGTTTTTTCCTTCCCTCTGTGAAGAAGAAATGGCAATGGCTGTGTTATCTGTCCAACACTCTGGGCATTTTTCTTTTGAGCTCTGGCCAGGAGCATAGTGCTTTTATCTTTGAAAATGCCTAGTATTAAATCATGGCCAGGCTAATGGCTACTTAGACTTTCTTTGGGGAGCAGAAATATATTTGTAGGTTTTGTTTTTCCAAGTTTTAAATGGAATTTTGCTGAAAAGTGTAATGGATAAATGAAATCAGCCTAGGAAATAACCTCCTTGATTCATTAGAATTGTAGTGTAGATGGATACTTGAAGTGGAACTGTGGCTATTTGAGATAAATGATTTAATGTAATTGGTACTAAGTGACACCAATTCCATGCATACCTCCCTGCCTTTGGGGAGACAAAGGAACTCAAGAGTGCTTAATGTCTGTTTTCTGCCTGCTACCACCAGGAAATCCTAGTGCAGATGCAGTAGAAAAATCAGTAAATGCAGACCAGAGTTGTTTGCATCCAGCTAAATGCAATGTCAGCTTCAGAAAAGATGTCCCAGGGATGGGTCAGAGTTGCTTATTAGCATTTAAAATTACATATATACCTTGGAAAAACTTTGCTGTTTTAGGGATGGCTCTTCCTTGAATATGCCTTTCTCTTACGAGAGTGTTTGGCTAAGCTTTACGTGCCAGAGACACACTAATTTGGATAATGCAAAATAGGATTGAAAGAGCTGGCTTTTGCAGCAGAGGGAAACTTCCAAATACATTAGAAGCTGACATCAGAATTTGTGACTCCATTTGATTCAGTCCTGAAGGTAAATATTGCATCTTGTTTCTAGGGAGACAACTACTTGGGACACTTCCTAATGGTTTACTCTCATTAACAGCTTGGTAATTAAAGGCCTTGTAAAATGCATTTACACCTTTAAGCCACAGTAACTTACTCTTTTCTAATAAGAATCAGAAGGGAATGAACATTATACCAGAATCTTTTACACTCTACTTTTTTCTTGCTTAAAAGTGAGGTGTTTTTTCCCCAAGTCTTGTGTTTCCCGTTCCAGTATTTCCAGAGATAATGGGTCATTTGAAAACTTCTGCCCTTTGATCCAATAAACATCTACTCACAGCTGGGTAGACTGAGAAAATCTGAGAAAGTCAGACCTTAATTCTGAGCTGTTGAAGGTTGTGGCTCCAAGGAGCCAAGAATCGTAGTGCTTTGTGTGCCAAGGCTGTCCTGGCCTAATGTGCTATTAGAGCAAGCACATTAGTGCTGGTAAGCAGGTTTTTAAACACTTGTTATATGAGGTCTTTGAAAGACTTCTTGTTAAGAACCTGCTTGGGAAATATTCTGTGAGACTGTAAAGTTGCTGATCAGAGAAATTGCACGGTGGATTTGTACCTCTCCAGTGTGTGATGCGGGTCATGACTAAAGGCAAGGTCTGTACCTTGGAGGTGCTGGGGATTCCTGCCCTCATTTTACACTGAAGTTGAATAGAAATGCATGATGCCACACAGATTTAGTGTTAGTGTAGTGGGATGTATTTTGACCACGCTGACCTAGAATGAACTTCAATTTAGAAAGTGTTTAATTGGTGGTGGTGGATTTTTGTTTGTTTGTTTGTTTACTGTCAGGTATAAATAGGCTGTGATCTTCTTACTGCTTCTCTCTCGCATTTCTGTTTCACATAATAGGTGGTCCAGATGGTTTTAAAGGACTGATTGATGACTGGACTAGTGCTTCAAACTGTCTTCAAACTTGTGTTTGTTTAAAAAAACACCTTCCTAAATTCTGCTAGTCACTTAGCTTTGCATATCTGTTTCTCCGCATGAGTAAGAACTTCCCATACTTGTGTGTACCTGTTGCAAGAGTCTGTTTTTAGCTCAGTGGATAGAATGAAGGATAAGGTATGTGGACTTGGCAGTCTACTTCTTTGAGTTTATCCTGCTTTTGGAAGTAGTATTTGGATGCCTTTGGCTCAGTCCAAGCCCTGCAGAAGAAACATGTTCAGGCTGGCAGTGTCAGACTAGATGATGGGTAACACACAGGTGAACCAGCCTGTCTTACAGCTGAATGTTACCCAACTAGGAGCATTGCTTTTAATTTATGGCTTCATGTTTTTTCCCCTGTTTTCAGCCTTCCTGCCCCTTTGCTGATGGGTGTGATGGAGAGCTTACCTGAAATCTGAATTAGTGTTTCTGCAAAGTGGGGTTAGCACATACAGGCTTCATTGTTTGTTCAAAAGATGAATTAACAAAGGGACAGGGTTTGTATTGCCTGTGGTTGGGTTTGTCTCTGCTCTGTCATAAAACAATGTGAGAGGAGAAGCAGAGACAAGAGAAAGGAGGGAGACAGAGCTGAATTTCTTCAGCACAGCTTTGGTGTGGGCTGGGAACAACTGTTCAGTTTGGCCACATTTTTCCTGCAGTAAATATGACTGACAAGAAGCATTTCTGTTAGTGCTGATGACACCAGGCTTGCTTGAGTCTGACAGATCTGTGGAGAATGAAAAAAAAAGCTCTTACCTTTCCCCAAAAAAACAAAGGCCCTTTTAAGAAGGAGGGTACGTTGTGGGCACTGCAGTTTCTTATTTCAGCTCTGCTGAAAGGCTCCATTGTAACCTTCTCTGCCTCCTGTCCGCCTCCTCTCCCCCTTGCTGGTTTACCTGCTGGGCAGGTGAAAGGATTGGCTGATGAAAGCTGCCGAGGGGAGGGAAGGAGGGCAGCCCAAAGCTGGCTTGATGTGATTTAACAACTGGGTGCAAATAAGTACAAGGAAAAGATCTGGGTAATCAGGACAGTGAATGTGAATGCCTGGCCCTGGTTGTGTCAAATGCAGCCCAAAAGCCACCCTGAAGCCTTTATTGCCCAGCTGTGGAAACAAGTGACATAAGAGAGAGTTATCTTTGTTGCATTTTATGGGCATCTCGGTTGTAGATTCAGAGCTATCAGAAACCTTTAGGGCATTTACTGCTCTCCATGAGCAGTTGTGCAGCACACTGTGGTTGTTACTGATACTTGTCTTTTGCAAATTTGGCTGTGGAATGGGGGGTGCTTTGATTTTTTTGTGGAATGAAAACCTGGAGGAAAAAAAAATCACCCTCCTATTATTTTTACTGAATCATAGACACTTGGTTGTGCAGTTCATCAGTCTCATACTTGAAAATTAAAGCTTTTATTGACTTGTCTAATGTGTTTACAAATTAACACATCAAACCCAAGATATAATTAGGCCAGTATTAAGGCTGGTGTTGACAGCTTCCTAACAGGCAGTGCAGTATTGTATAAGTCATGGTTTTCTGAGAGTTGTGTCTAAAGCTTTATCTTCTGGGCTGGATGAAATCTCAGAATAATCACAGTTTCTAATTGATGTGTCACTGAAAATTGCACCTAGTTGTGCTGATAACGTGACAGTGCAGTGACTGTGAACAAGTTGAAACTAAAACTATCAGGGGAGTTACACTGGTGTCTCCCTAACAAGTTCCTCACTTTGTTTTGGGTGAGAGTGGAATGGTGTTTATTGCCTGTGCTACACCTGATTCATTTAAATGTCTGATTTGTTGTTAAGATAACATTACCTTGGATCTTCTTCCCAGAATTTTGCACCATGGCTTTATACTCCCACAACTTTGACAATTAGGAAGCTTTTCTGTGTTGTCTCAGTAGCTATCACAGTGCAGAGAAATTCCTCTTTGCCTGTGCCTGGATTAGGAAACTGCCCTGTTTCCATTCTGAATCCATTGACAAATTCCTAATTTCATACAGCCTTCTCTAGGAAGTTTTATATGTGTAGCTGTGCAAAGGTTGGTTAGCAGCAGCTTCAAGGGTGACAGTAAAAAGATTGACTTCTCAAATTTCATTTCTAATAATGCCAACCTAACACTTAAATTGCCTTCTTAGAATATAAATAGGTAAGGCTGGAGATTAAGTTATCATAAAAGGAAGTTAACTCAGTGGTCTTGGAGCTTGTAGTACTGATCTTGGCTTACTACCTATAAAAGGTAAAAAATTACTAACTCCTCTTTTACCCTACTGAGTTGGCAAGCAGAAAATTGGGAAATGCTCCAATATTTCCAGTTTTACCTTCTAAAGAGGCTCATCTTCCCTTTAGAGGGCCTTGGGCTGAGGTAACTGAAATCTAGAGGAGGGAGGTCTTTTCTTGCAGCTTGGGAATTGTGATCAAATGGGTAAAACTGGAGCAAACTGTCAGACTCTGGAGTCAGCTGGATCCTCCTATGCTGTGTCTTTGAGCAGGACATTAAAGTGCTTTGCAGCAGCTGGGGCACCTCAGGCTATGGCCTGACCACAGAAATGAAAACAGCTCCATTTGATTCTCGTGCAGGGGATTAAGTTGGGAAATCACTATGCAGGAAATAAAGTCCAGGTGTTACTTTTAGGCTGAATAAAGCATAAAACTTAAGTGATGTGGTAGCTCTGCTTCAAAGACGTGATGGAAATGAGGATGGGAGTGAGGTGCTGTAGATGGAGAGTTCTCTGCCTTTTTTTTTTTTCCAATAGTGAGTGTAATGAATTCCTATTCTGTAGCTGGCCAGCTTGCCTTGGAAGAAGGTATTTTCCAGAAGCTGGGCCTGTAAAGATCAGTGTTTTCCAGGAAGCATCCCTATTAATCTTCCCTATTAATCTGTGGGCACACCAGCCCTCTTTACCTGGCTGTGTGCTGGTGCATACTGGTTTTGCCTAAACCAGGATAAGAGCTGTGCATTAGCACTTCTGAAAACCTCACTGAGCTATTTTCCAAGCAGCTTGGTGGTGGCATCCTGTAAGTATGGCAGGATATTATTCCCTGGTGTGTAAATGCATCAGCATGCTCAGTGTGGTGTGTCCAAATGCTCCAAATCTCCCTCCTGGAGCAGTGTAAATTGTACTTTAGGGAAGCCACCAAAGCCAAGCCACACTGCTCCCCATGACTGTGACATCTTTTTAGTCCCAAATGGCTTTGAATTACTCTGAGGTGGCCTAGCAGGCTCCTGCTCTCATTAAATTCCAGTGGTCCTCGTGTTCCCTCTGGAAAATGGATATGGATTACATTTGTTTTCCTGACTGCACACAGGAAATCTGTTTTGTTTCCTTGATGATCACTGATGTTCACTCATAGCTCTGCATTGCTTTGCACCATTTCTCCATGTCAGTCACCAAAAAGAGGTCAGGAAGGCTGACCTGTGTGGAATGTGGCAGATAAAGCTGATCTTACAGTGCACAGTATTTGTGTCAGACTTTGCAATTGTGCTGAGCAGCGGCTTTACAGAAGTGCAGCTGATGTGGAGTGATGGAGTGTGTTGTATTGACCGACTAAGCTGTGCATATGCAGAGTTATTTATAATCTTTAACATCAAGAGCTGCTTGAACTACTGTTTTCAGAATATTTCTCTTTCATTTCTGTTACAGTTCTGGATGTCCTGGCTGGGGAGCCAGGGATTCTTGGCACATGTTCATCATTAGGCTGTTGTTCAGCAAATCAAAAAGATTTGAACACCTTTCAGCCCAAAAACCTGCCATTACGTGCTGTATTTCAAACTGCCATGCCATGTTTACTTTCTGCCCAGCAATGCCCATGGAACAAGCTGCTGATCATGATTTTTCCTTCTCTCCCCCAGACTGTGGAGCATGGATTTCCCCACCAGCCCAGTGCACTGGGCTACAGCCCATTTCTCCGTCTCATGGCCATTGGGACACGATCAGGAGCCGTCAAACTGTATCCTTTGAGCACCTTGGGTGACAGTTCTCCAGCCTCAACAGAATGTGCAGCTTTGAAGGCACTTCAAAAGTCAGATGAAGTATGAATTTGCAAGCAAGGGTTACTGGAACACTGAAACAGTTTGACAGGGTTTGGAGTGACTTTTGTCTGATCAGGGTGGGATTATCTTTCCAAGAGCTGAGCTTCAGCTCCAACAGAAGCTGAGCTGATGCAGATATTAAACAAGACTCTGCTCTTGGTATGCAGAAGGTCAGACTAGATCTGGCCTAAGTTTAGCAATCCTTCACATTGTAAATTCCAGGGTTGTTTAAATATTTGGGGCAGGGTTCCTTTTTCTTTTTTTTTTTTCCTAGAGCAATTCTATTTCAAAGGTTAAAGCTGAAGTCAGAAATGCTTTCTACTTCCTGAGGTTTTGACCATCCAGGAATTAAAGACCTAAACATTGAAAGTGGTAATTTTTTTTTCTTTAGCTAATGACATCCAGTGTGATTTTTGTGTCTGTGAGGTGATTCTCATGGCAGAGACCAGTTAGATGAGCTGTAAATCAGGCATGTTACCCAGCCCAGAAAGGAAAAGTTGGTGCTGTCTCTGCCAGCTTAATCATTCATTGCTAGTGTTGTTTGTGCTCAGAGGCTGGACTCCCCATGCAGGCACTAGCCATCTGTCTCCTGGTTACAAATTAGTTAAGCAGGATTGTAGTGTCTGGGAAACCACCAAACATCCCTGAGAAAAAACAGGGTCCAGGCACCTCTTCTGCATATACTGAAGGAAGAAGAGAACTTCCCTGTTCTCCACAGTGAGCACAGCCTGCAAATTTCACAAGCATGAAAAATCAAAAGTAGATTTGCATTGATTCTTTGCAATCCAGCTCACCAACAGTAAAACGTGGTTTCAAACTGATCTCTTTTCATCTTGCTTGCTAGCAAGCTTCTTATCAATTAATTGTAGCTCTGGGTCACCTTAAATATTGTAGATCCTCAATAAACTCATCAGATATGGTGCTCCTGGGGTGGAGTTCATGGGTTTACATGAAGAAAACAACACTGTAATGCAGATTCACTTTATACCTGATCAGGTAAGTAAGAGCATTTCCAGTACCTCTGTGACTCATGTAGATCTCTCCTAAACAGGTGTTGATTTTATTCCAGGGATCTGGGCTCCTATTACCAAGTATGTCCAAAACCTCTTGGTTGGGAATGTTTATCCCAGTGTGTTTTGTGCTCTCAGTAGAGCTTGTTGCTGTGGAGATGCTCAGTAAAACTAAAAGAGAAGCTTTAAACTAAAGAGTAGCTTTATTGTTCATAACTGTTAGTCATTTATCTCCAGCAACATCCTGGGAATAGTAATAAGGCCAGGATAGTTCGGGGAATCTGCTGCAGAAGCAAGAACTTCTTTTCCTTTTGCAGCCCCTGTTTTTTCAGTAGGACTGGGTGGTCTTTCCTCTGCACAACAGATAGAACATGAGCTGCTGCTGAGCTGATTTAATTATTTTCAGGAGCTCCAAACAGCACTGCTAACCTTGCCTTCTGTTAAGTTTGTTGCCTTTGTGTTTGGGGGTATTGAATCTTGCTCGCGGAGATTGCTGTGCTGTTATTGCCACACACTGAAAACAGGAAAGCAGAATTTTCCAAATGTCTGGTGGCTGTCCAACCACTTTCCCTTTCCCTTGACTGTCAGATTGTTGTCTTGGTCATAGACTTTGTTGCCTGATGCCCCCAGTGTAGCACAAGTGGCCTCTTTGTGAGAGGGATTTAATTCTTGAGGCAGTTTTGGGTGTCTGTTTGCTTAACTAATGGTATAAACTGAAACTCCCATGGGGAGTGTTGCACCAGGTGTGGCTGCAGCAGGTAAAATGCTTCAATTTGAACATCCAGCCAGCAGGGCTGGGCTCATAAAAGGATTCTGACACAACCCTCCAGAATGAGGTTGGACACGAAGAATGTGAGGAGTGTGGTGTAGCAGAGTGTATCAGCCCCACCCAAAGCTGGGGTGTGTTCAGCAAACCTGTGCTGAGCCAGGAGGAGGTGAGATACAGCCTGCAGCTGCATGGCTGGGCTTTACAGCACAGACTGATCTTTTTCAGGAGCCTAAATCCTTGTCATCCCCCTCAGTGATAACCTGTGCCTTTATAACAGGGTTTTTAGCCTGTAGGCTACTTCTTATCTCCCTCTACCCCCCAAATCCCGTTGCTACAGTGTTTGTCCACTGCCATAAAAAACCAAACCAGCTCCCCAATCCTGTTTTAGCAGGGAGTTATGAACAGCAGCAACTCTACTGCTAAATTTACTGTGTTATATTTAATACTGGCATTCTGATTTTTGCAGTGCCAGCTGGTGACACTGCTGGATGATAACAGCTTGCATCTCTGGAGCCTGAAGCAGCAAGGAGGAGCATCTGAGCTGCAGGAGGAGCATCGCTTCACCCTCAAAGGGCCACCTGGGTAAGCCACAGGAGGGGCTTGGAGCTGCTCTGGGGATAAGCAAGCCAGAAAATTCTGCTATTGTTTAAGCTAGAGCCTGTCCAGTTCTTACAGCCTGCCACTCCTCTGAATCCATTGAAAGGGCATCCATGGGAACCAACCAGGAGCTGGCTAGGGCATGGGAGGCCACCTTTTAAAAGTGCTCAACCAGTGCCAAGGGTGACATCTTTAAAATATGGTTCATTCATTGCTGTGAGTGCCGGAGCTGTTAATCTTAAGGTTAGGTAAATCTAACCATGCCTTAAGTCAAACTTTGAAAAGCTGTTGTGGTTTTAGTTTCACTTGATCTTGCCAGTTTTAGGTGAGCTATTTTTAGGAACACTTAGAGAGGGTTCTGTAAACAAGGTGTCAGGTTCTTTGTCCATGCACTTGTCAAAAATTTTTGACGTAGTTTGTCTTAAAGCTGATGTTTTCCTCCTTAAAAAAAAATCTCATGCCTCCAAAACAAGTGGCACTAATAAACGTCCCTGTTGCATTGTTAACTCACCCAGATTCAGTAACCAGAGTCTGTTTCATCCCCAGCTCTCCACCAAGTGCCACCCAGGTAACAGCTGTGCTTCCCCATTCCTCACGGGAGGTGCTGTACCTCGGCACAGAGAGTGGCAACATCTTTGTGGTGGAGCTGCCCTCCTTCCGAGTGCTGGAGGACAGGACCATCACCCCCGAGGCCGTGCTGCAGCGGTGAGTAAGCAAACAGGAGGTGGAATCCCATTACCAGGCACATCCTTTGTTAAAATGTCACCCCAGATTATGTACTGGGGCCTCACTGTTGTGTTAGGCATTGTGCATATCTGCCTGGCTCTCATGAAAGTAACTTTTGGTCTTGGTGTGTGTTAAGTAACAGTTTCTGTCCTGGTCAGCCTGGTGTTGTCACTGTGGAGGTACAGCATGTTCACTTGGGGTGAATCTGCAATCCTTGTGCTTTGGCCCTTGTGTTTAGTTTTGAAAAAAAAAAATATTTTGTTTAGCTGTAATTACCCATTTATTTTTTCAACCACTGGCAGAACATCTGATGCCGCTTTGTTCAAAGCAGTGGGGATTTTATCACTCTGGAGATTTGAGTGCTGATGAAAACTGTCCTACTTCATGTCTCCTACTGACATTTCCATCTTACCTTTACTCTGTAAGAGAATAGGGTGGGTGGTTCACACTGTCTTTACAGTCCTGGGATTCAGTCCTGGAATTCATTGTAAATCTTGGCCTTTCCTTGAAGAAAAGGGGATTGAGTACATATCCATATGGTAGGCCTGATGTGGTGTCTCCCATAAGATATTTCTGCTGCTTGAAGGATTTTCGGGAAGATTGTTATTAACTGTTTCAACTTTGTCACTTAATTTCTTGTTCTTACACCTTTTGTTCCAGTCCTTTTGGGTTGTACCAGGAATCAGCTTCTCTTGGTTTTCTCTTCTGCTCCTGCAGGATACCGGAAGACAACTGCAACAGGCGATCCTGTGAACTGGTGGAAGCCCTGTGGGAGCATCCTAAGAACCCTGACCAGATCCTAATTGGATACAGCAGGGGCTTGATTGTCCTCTGGGACCTGCAGAATAACAAAGCCACACACCATTTCCTGGGCAGCCAGGTATTGATTCAATCCAGAGTCAGTTCAGCAGGGCAGGAAGAGCTCTCACTGACATTCTGAAGACAAAGCAGGTGCAGGGAGAGCCTGAAAAAGCTGCTTTTATAGTAAGAATGGGTTGTTTTGGGGAGATAACAGCTCTCTGGAGAGCAGTCATTTGTGTGGCTTTCTTTTCAGCAACTGGAGAACCTCTACTGGCAGAGGGATGGCAGTAAATTCATTAGTTGTCACTATGATGGAAGTTACACCCAGTGGCCAGTATCCAGTGACAACAGGCAGCCAGAGCCTCTGGAAAACACTGTGCCTTATGGTCAGTAAGTGAGGTTTAACTGTTGTGTATTTGTCCAAACTCAAACAAACTCTGAGCCTGTGGAGGATATGCAAGTCACAATTCTCCCTAGTGCTTAATGGCAAAATGTAGAGGTGCCTCTTGAATGGCTTGTGAGTCTGGACTAAGGGATTTCAGCCCAGTTTTTTTCTTGGATTTGAAACTCCTTTGCATTGTTGAAGTCTGTTCTGAACATGGAGAGCAAGTCTGTTGGCAATATTAGTGCCCCTTATGAAGAAGGGTGTTAGTGATTTCAGCTCTTTGTTTTAGTTGGTGTCCTGTTCAGCAGGAGTTACTTGGATCCTGTGTAATTAATAGTGAGCTGAGTGTATTTCTTGTTGACCTGAGCAGTGATGAAATGAAGCTTCTGATTTGCTGGAACCCATCAAATGGGGATGACCTCACCTTTTGAGAACAGAGAAGCTTCTAAAGCTCTATCACTTTATATTAGTTTCAGGAATGGCTGTGATTTTAGCAATCCTTTCTGGTTAATCAGCCCTTCCAGCAGCACTTCCACTCCCTGGTAGCCATCAGCAAGATGGTTTAGAATTTCCCCTGGGCCTGAGCTGTGTTTAGCTGAGGAGTTCTGTGGTCAGTGTGTGCCAGAAGACTTGTCTGATGTGGCTTGGTCTGGGGAGGTGGTGCTGGCTCCTACTAATTTAGGTGCCTCCCCTTGGGCAGGAGGGTGAGGTGACCTGGCTGAAGCAGAATCAGCAACTTCTGATGTAAAGATGCACTTCTTCAATTGTAGCAAATAACTCTGTTTTCTCAGGTCCTTTTCCTTGCAAGGCCATCTCCAAGATCTACTGGCAGACAACAAAAAATGGGTGAGTTTGTGGTGTATCCTTTCCATCTCACCTGTTTGAAGGGTGCAGTGTGTGATGCCATATGAACCCTTTAGAGCAGTTGTCAAAGTTTCTTTGACATTTCTTTGAAATTTGTCTTATTCCTCACCTCAGCACACACCACTTTAACTCTTTCTTTCTCTTAAGGCTTCCTTACATCATATTCCAAGGAGGAATGCCCCGGGCTAGCTATGGGGACAGGCACAGCATCTCTGTTATCCACGGCAGCCAGCAAACAGCCTTTGACTTTACCTCACGAGTGATAGACTTCTTTATAATCTTCAGTTCAGATCCTGCTGCAGGTATGTGATGGAAGGGCATTACTGAGGAATTAGGGTAGCTGTGTACGTGTGTGGAAATCTGCCTGGTATAAATAGCATATGAAATGTGATAAGGAGGTCAGTTGTTTGGGGAGTTTCTGAGACTTTAGCAGAGAATCACAGAATCATTTAGTTTGGCAGTGACCCTTCAGATTGAGTCCAGCTGTGAAAGATTTCCCATTTAAAAGTGAAATGTAAAATACTGGTGTAAATAAAGGGCTGGTTACAAATGCCATGCATTCCTCAAAAAAATGAGGCTACCCTGTTAAAGATCTCTTAAGCTTATGTCTGTTTAAGCTGGACACTGGACATAACCAGGTCGTGAAATGAGGATCTGAATATTGTTGTTTGGAAATAGGACTTCAAAGAAGGCTAATAATTAAAACCAGAATTTACTCCCACTGAGACGCTGCTTCTTTTAATTAGTACCTGGATTTGTGTCTGGAGCTCTGGGTAATAAATCAGCAAAGGGTGACATAGAACCAAGGGTCACTATATAGAGAACTTAATTTCCTTACTGCTGGTGAACATGAATGTAAACGAATAGTTCTCATTCCTGGAATTGTGTAGAGATTGTCAGATTCTTGCTTCTGTTGAAGAGCTTTCTTGCCTGCCCTTCTGCAGTAACTGTACATTCTTCCTTTTCATGAAACTATAAAGGCTTTTCCCCAATAACTCTTTGTTTAATGCTGGTGTAGTTCTTGCTTCTGGCTAACTTGGAGTAATTGAGTATAAAATACAATTTCAAGCTCCAAAAATGTGCAGTGTTGGAATCTGGATCAGACTAAACCGTGAATTGTTTAGGAGCTTGTAAGTAAATCTTTTGTTACTGGATCTTCTCAGGCTTTCTAGTCTCTGGTTTGCCTGCTAGACTGGTTTCCAAACCAATTGTCCTGTGTCCTGCCAGGGAGGGTGGTGGCAGCCACAGCTCCACATCCGAGTCTGTCGGTGCAGGTTGGATCCCTCCAGCCTGTTCTGGGAAGCAGAGCACAGATCCAGAGGAGGAATATCTTGGGAAAAGAGGCAGAAAGAAACAGCTTTTGGATTCCCTCTTGCCTTCCTTCCTAGATCTTAACAGACCCTCTCAGGTCACTGAAAAGAGAGTAGAGAAAGGCAGTGTAAGTGAGCAGAAGTGCCTGTATGTGTCTGTTACTGATTTTCCCTGCACAACACTGCCTTTTTAAGCATCTTCCAAGTGTGCAGAACCTGCAGGTCTAAACCTTCAAGCTCACAGTGCTGATAAATTTGAGGTACAGTTTAGTGCCTTGAATTCAATACCTTTTGGTGTTAATGAAGGAGACCCTTTTACTTTGTATGAAACGGTCAGAGTGGAGATTCTAGATGATGGAACAAAAGTCTTGAAGATGAAAGAAATCTGAGTTTTTTAGGTCAGAGTTGGACTCCTTAGAGTTCAGTTTCTGGATATGATTAGAAATCCTTTAGGATGAAATACCTGAACAAACAGGCTTTATATTTCTACTTCCCAATAATTAAATTATACAGTTAATATCACTGCCAGTGGGTTCAGACAGGAGCTGCTACAGGAAACTGAAACTGTTGCACTTAGATGAGGAAGTTTTTTACAATAAAATGAGGTTTCTGTGGTTGACAAGCTTCCTTGTGGTTGCTTGCCTAAGCTTAGTGGATCTACATAGCTTGCCATGTTTGCCCTTAAGCAGTCTTCCCTGCAATGGCAATACCAAGGTATTAATTGTATACCAAAGCCACTTAATTTAATAAGCACAAAGCTCATGCATTGCAGCATGGTCGTAGCTGGTGACTTTCCACTACCCTGAATATGCTGTGGAAACAGTTTTTAAAAAGGCCAGCCCTTCCTGTTTTTTTTTTTTTTTTTAATGAGGTGGGTGACTGTATGGCAATCATGAGAAATTCTACTGTGCCTGCTACTTCAGCAACTTAAAATAGATTCTTGCCATAAGAAATGAGCTCAGATGTGTGTTTTTGCAGGGAAAAAGTTGTTAAAGTAGAGCACTTTTGGTTAATGTTGGCAACAGCAAACTGCAGGGCTGTTACAGTACAGGATTGATAGTATTTGTTTCATTTTGAAGTCCTGTGGGCAGCTGCAAATGATGGCACATAGGAAGGCAAAGTAAAACTGAATAGAAAACATTTTTTTCATGAAGAAACTGAACTAATTAGTAATGTGCTGTGGCTGGGCCTAGTCAGAGGTGAAACTTGGGGTGCCTCACTAGTGATTGCCAAGTACTAATTACTTAAATTTAATTTTACTGAGTGAACAGTGTTGGTATGTGACTTCTTGCAAGTGTATACCAGGTAATCAACCGAGTAAAAGAGGGAAGTAAAAGTACAGTTTAGGAGGGAAGCTGAGTTAGGTGGTTTGCTGATAGCTCACTCTTTATCAACCCCAGTCCAGCTTCATATTCACTTAGACTTCTGTAGCTGTGTTAATTGTCACTGCAGTGAACTGATCTGTGGTTTTGGTTTTCCCCACCAGTTTGCTGCTGTGGCTGACTCATGAACCTCGCTGCAATAATGGCCTTGTAGACTAAATTTTTTTCACTCAAGATTTTCCATTGTAACTAGAATTAAGATTCTTGTTTGTATCAGATGTCACCAGTCAAGTTACATTAACATATTTCTTTTGTAGTCGTTCCTAATATACATAAGAATTACTAGGTGATGTACACATCTTTAAAAAGAAAGTCTAGAGGATGTGTCACAGCATATGAGAAGAAAAGAAAATGGAAAGTAAAAGAACTGAATTGTAAATACTTGTCAGTTCAAGCAGAGAAGCATTCTGCAGAACCCAAGGCATTAGCATGTTTAAGCAGCTTAGCCTGGATGGACTGTGGTCCTCACACAGCACTAAATGGGTCACTGCTCGGGTGTATGCATATCTTTCCCCCCAGTGCTGTTAATTAGCTGTAGGTAAAGTCTTAGAAATTCTGGCTGTTACAGTAGTAAGTATGAACTTTGTGTTATTTAGTCATAGTTGTTAACAAATTCTTTATTCTGCAATGGAATCTATTAATAGTCACTGTCACAGTCCCAGGAGTGATGCACAAAAACATGAATTTGCAGTAAATCTGCAAGTGTCTTCAGATCCATTCATACTCAACAGGCCCAGTTAACACAGAAGCACTTAAGGTTTTTTCTGACAAAAATGTTGACGTGGGGCTGTGTGATTGCAGTTTCCAAAGCAGCCTTACAGGAAGCTTGTTTGCACTGACCTTGGCGGGTCAGTTTTTTCAGCCTCAATGAATGGTATTTCTGCAGAGTTTGATGACCCCTCTGCCCTGGTGGTGCTGGCAGAAGAAGAGCTAGTGGTCATAGACTTGAAAAGTGCAGGCTGGCCAGCAGTGCACCCTCCATACCTGGCCTCCCTGCACTGCTCAGCCATCACCTGCTCTCACCACGTCTCCAACATCCCACTGAAGCTCTGGGAGCGGATTATCAGCGCTGGGAGCAAGCAGAACATTCACTACTCCAGTATGGTATGGCAGCTGTGTGTCCCCCTGAGTCCCCACATGTTTAGGCCAGTGTGACTGCCCAGGGTGTGGGTGGTCTGTGCTGATGATGATCTGCAGAGAGTTCAGCCCCACCAGACACTGTCCTGCCTCTTAATAGGGTTGAGGGAGGCTTTTTCCCAAAGCACCACCAGCAGTGTTACTCACACTGGGGAATTAAAATGTGATGTTGTTTTTTAAGCTTTGACAAGCCAGAAGGGAGGTCTGAGTGTTCCCAGCTGTTGGTGGTAACAAAGTTCTCATGTAAAAGCATGAATCTTCTTGGGGAAATGTGTAGAATGCCTTCTAAAAGGCACAGTTGGTGTCAGAATGGGAACGTCTAATCCAAACAAAGGCTGACAGCATGGACTGTTTCACTCCCATTTGCACTGCAGTTCATGCCCTCCTGCTGACTTGATATTCTCTCCACACTGTCACTGCCTAAGGAAGTCACACACTTCTCTTTCTGTCTTTGTAGCCATGGCCGATTGATGGTGGCACCAACATCGCTCCAGATCCTCCGCAGAGGGACTTGCTGCTAACAGGGTAGGTACTGACCTGAGAAACATCAGGGAGCCCTTTCCAGTTCCAGTTCCCCTTTTGAACTAACTGAGGTTTTCCTGTGGAGTTAAAGTCTGCTCATCTTGTAAGGAAGGAGGTTGCAGCTTTACAGTGCGGCTTCTCAAAGCTGTGCTGCTGGTTTTGTAAAGCCAATTTATTCTGCTGCTTCTGAGCAAACAGGTCATGATGTCCACAAATAACCCAGAAAGTGGCTGATTTTTAGTTTTGATGTGTTATCCATTCCCCCTACTCCCAAAGTGTGTAGGAGTGCAGGCACTAATCCAGCCTGGTTCAAAGGCAGCAGTGTAAAAGTGGAGCCTAATCTTTCATGTTTTGAAGCATTTTTCCCTCTACCTTACACTCTGAATCTTAAAATAGAGGTTAGCTTGGACTCCTGTCTGCTTTGATCAGCATGAACAGATCTAGCTAAGAGGTGGAAGTAGCTAGCAAGAGATTGTCTCATTGCATAAAAATGTACCATTTTCTTTTCAAAGCACTTTTGAGAGTTTCAGTGCACTGTTCCTCAGATTTCATTCTTGAAGAAGCACATTAGAAGCTCCTACCCTTGTTTTGGAAGGCTGTTGCAAATTTTCACCTGGATAACTAAGATTAAAGCTTGATTTTTTATTTTATTTTATTTTATTTTATTTTTTCCCTTTCCTCACAGTAACAGTATTTTTGCCTGGATGAGTTTTTCCTTCTATATGCTAAGCTTTCTGCCTTTTCCGTGTCTTTTTGGCATAATCTTAAATTAGTGTCATGGTGTCAGATCACCAAGAACAGCTGGATTAAAAAAAAACCAACAACCTAAAACAAAACCAGAAACCACAAGAAGCCAAAAATCTCTCTTTGTGGTTTGTTCTTTTGGTTCTGTATTTCTCCCTCTGTTCTACCCTCCATGTGCTGTTCTCCTGGGTGATGTGTGTTCCTGTATCCTCCCCCCAGGCATGAGGATGGCACAGTGAGGTTTTGGGATGCCTCTGGTGTCTGCTTGCACCTCCTTTATAAGCTGAGCACAGTGAGAGTGTTCCTCACAGATGCTGATCCCAATGACAACATGAACACCCTGGGGGAGGATGAGTGGCCTCCACTCCGCAAGGTGAGAGAGCTGCTGCTTGTGGAAACTTCCTGAAAACCTGGGGAAGTTCTGATTCCTGCCCTAGTTAAAGACCAGCCCCTCTCTGTTCTCTTGCCTAGGTTGGTACTTTCGATCCTTACAGTGATGATCCAAGACTTGGGATCCAGAAGATCTACCTGTGTAAATACAGTGGCTACTTGGCTGTAGCTGGGACAGCAGGGCAGGTATTGGAATATGAACAATCAACATAAACATTGCTTTTAGTGCAGCTTTCAGTGTACTCTGGAGATCTGCTGAAATGTGAAATGCTTATTTCTCTCATGGTAAATTGGTCTGTTTTCTGGAAATGCTTCATGGGACCTTGCTCTGATGAGGCCCTGCCTGGAGCACTGCATGGAGCTGGTGGAGTGAGCCCAGAGGAGGACACTAAGTTGATTAGAGAGGGATGGAGCAGCTCTGCTGTGAAGAAAGGCTGAGAGAATTAGCGTTATTCAGCATGGAGAAGGGAAGGTTTGGGGTCACCTAATTTCAGCCTTCTGGTACCTGAAAAGAGCCTACAAGAAACATGGATAGAGATTACTTACAAGGTCCTGGAGTGAACAAGGGCAGGGGAGTAGTTTCAAACTGGAAGAGAGTAGGTTTAGATTAGATATTAGGAAGAACTTTTTTACTGTTAGGGTGGTGAGGCACTTTAACAGGTTGCCTGGAGAAGTTGTGGGTGCCCCGACTCTGAAAGTGTTTAAGGCCAGGTTGAATGGAACTCTGACCTGAAAAGGTGTCCCTGTCCATGGCAGGAGTTAGAACTCAGTGATCTTTAAGGTGCCTTCCAACCCAAACCATTCTGGGATTTTCTGCCTTCTCTAGTTGGTATTTCAGACATTATCTGCTGGTTTTTATCTGTCCTGAGAGGTGCTGTAGTTTAGCAGCTATAGGGAAGGGCTGCAGCTTGGAGATCTGTCTGCACAGCAAAAGCTGCAGCAAAGGTTGTTCTCTTCCTTTCAGGTGCTGGTGATGGAACTGAACGATGAGGACACAGAGCAGGTGGTGGACCATGCTGAGGCAGATCTCCTGCAGGACCAAGAGGGCTATCGATGGAAGGGTCACGAGAAGCTAAAAACTCGAGATGGGCCTGTTCGGTTTGAAGCTGGTTTTCAGCCATTTGTCCTTGTCCAGTGTCAGCCACCAGCTGTGGTCACCTCTTTGGCCCTGCACTCAGAGTGGAAGCTTGTGGCCTTTGGTACCAGTCATGGATTTGGGCTTTTTGACCATCAGCAGAAGCGACTGGTCTTTGTCAAGTAAGTGTCATCTTTCCAAGGTGTCTCTGGTAATCCTCATGTTAATGATGACCTGGAATTACTATCAAAGCAAGGTGTGATAAGTGATTTCTCAAGAGCTCTCACTGCAGAAAGAAGCTCTGCTTCTTTTTACTCCACCTTTGAAGATTTTCCAGAATATAAGTGTATTCCAACATTTGTGTGTATCCTGTTGGACTCTGGGGAGTGATTGCCACCCAGTAGAAAGTGACCACGTGGCTGCTGTCTCCTCTTCCAGGTGCACACTGCATCCCAGTGACCAGTTGGCCTTAGAAGGTCCCCTGTCTCGTGTGAAATCCTTGAAGAAGTCCCTCCGTCAGTCGTTCCGGCGGATCAGAAGAAGCCGCGTGTCCAGTAGGAAGCGGCGAGGAGGTGCTGGGAATGCCTCAGAGGTGAGGGGTTCACCTTTTTGGGGTCTGTTTACAGCTTGGAGCCTGCTGAGACTGCCCTAGAGCAGGAGGTGGTCTCAGCCCTACTATCAAATCAATAGCTATTGGTATGGGGGAAAAATAACAATTTCTGATGGTGCTCTGTTAGATAAAAGCAGGTGCATTTTCAGAGAAGATCAGTTCAGAAGACAAGTTCACTGGTGTGACTCTGCTGTGCCTTCTACTGCTGCCACTCTTCCTCTCTCTCCCTGCTGTGTCTGTCCCTGAGTGACAATGTGTCTCCTCACCTGTGAAGGTGCAAGAAGCAAATGCCAAGTTTGACCAGGACGCATTGCAGGAGATGGAGCTGGCCCCAGTCCAGCGCAAGATCGAAGCCCGCTCGGCAGAAGACTCTTTCACTGGCTTTGTGCGAACCTTGTATTTTGCTGATACCTTCCTGAGAGACAGTGAGTAGGAAAAGCATCTCTCTCCTCTTCCAAATGGGTTTTTACTTCTTCTGCCAAGGAGTGTATTAGGATTTACTGCCAGGAAAACTCGGCACCTCCTGTGTCCTACTTTGTGCTGTGCTGAAAAACCGATATAGAACAAGAGCATATGTTGTCATGCAGAATTGTTATTTAGCCATTCTGGGCTGCTGGCTAATCCCAGGCAAGTGGCAGTTCATCTTTGAGTCAGGTCTTTATGTATGATATTCAAACCTGCTGGAATGGCATCTGACTTTTTAGTATAAATTTCTTCTCTTGTTGCTCTGAAGTTCAGCCCTGTCTCCAGCAAAGCCTTTTAATTTTGGTGAAGGTGATGGCTGGTTGTGCATCAGAGCCCAAACTGATAGCATGCACAAGTTTACTCTGCTCATACGTGATGTAAATGTGTGAAAACTGGACACACCAACTGTGGTGGTACTTTAGCCTTTGCTCACATGCAGTGTCCTTTCTAAGGGCTGCTAGTGAGCGTGTATTGGGAAAAGAATGTTAAGAACTTACAGTTTGCCTGGCAAATCTCCCCTAATACAAAGATACTTAGGGTGCAAACAGAGGGAGGTTTTGTATAGCCAGGGAAAGGTGTAATCTAAGGATGTCATGGATGGTACCTTGCTCATGGGCCTTTTTGTCACTCCAGGCTCCCGGCACTGCCCGTCCCTGTGGGCTGGCACCAATGGAGGGACAGTCTATGCCTTCTGTTTACGTGTTCCTCCAGCTGAGAGGAGGATGGATGAGCCTGTGAGGGCAGAGCAGGGTAAGTGTCTGGGGAAAGCAGGGTTCTGCTGGGTCTGAGGCATCACTCAGAGGAGTTATGGCCAGAAAAGCAGGGTCGCTCAATTAGTGCTGTTCATCAGTGACTGGAACCAAGTGTGGCAGTGTCTGAGCTGAGCAATGCTCACTGCAGCAGCTGAACTGGAGCTCCAGCACTGCTTGATGTGCCTCAGCCTCATTTCCTACTCACTTCAGAAATGTAAATTTGTGTCAGCTGTCACTGAAGTTTGCCATCCACCCTCACTGCACGTGTCCCTTGTTCTGACAGCTGGGTCAGTTGTTTTTATGTAACAATGGTTTCTGTTTAACACAGATCAGTCCAGTCAGAATGCCCTTCAACTACTAAATCTTTTTAGGCTGCATTTCTATAATCACAGTATATAGGTCTCCAGCCCTGAGAGAATGTGAATGACTTTCTAGCAGCGTCTCTGACTAGACTCCTGTTTGTTTTTTCTGTTTGTTTTTCCTCCTTATCTTGCCTGTCTAGCCAAAGAGATTCAGCTGATGCACAGGGCTCCTGTTGTGGGGATACTTGTGTTGGATGGACGCAGCACTCCCCTCCCAGAACCCCTAGAAGTAGCACATGACCTTTCCAAGAGTCCTGATATGCAAGGCAGCCACCAGCTGCTGGTGGTATCTGAAGAGCAATTTAAGGTGAGTGTCAGCTCTTGAGGGAGGGAGGTGCCTATGGACTGTGCATGAAATCTGCTAAAGCACTGGGCCCTGCTCAGTGGAGAGAGAGCTCCTGGCAGTGCTTATTCTCCTGTACCTGAAGAACAGCCCTGGGACAGCACTTCTATTTGGTACAGTCCATAAATCAGATGTGTGCTGGCAAACTGGATGTTTGGCATGGTTCTGCACATGCTGAATATAAAAATTTTATGCTTATATATTATACTCTTTGAAGAGGGCTGCTGCTGCTTTTGGGTAAGAGCTTTTCTGTTGTTAGTGCAGAAGCAGGAATTTGTAGGTATTTTTGTGAAGTAGCTTAAAAGTTTCTTGGTTTGCACACTTTACTTGAACTCTGTTCTCTTCCTGTATTAATTTGTGGTCAAATAGGGAAGAGTTTTGACAAAATAGGGGAGAAGTGTAGTTACAGCCTGAAGAGTAAAACTGATGTCAGAAGAGGGATTCTCACACTGCCTGTGGCTGATTCCTTCTCGTGCCATGAGCAGGGGGTTGGCTCTGGTTCCACCTGTGTGTATTCCCTGTGAATGGAAACATTGTCCCGTGAGGGGAGCAGCAGATGCCCCGGGGAGCTGCTGCTGCCTTTGTGCAGGAAGAGGTGTCAGTGTCTCATTTCTGTGACAGGTCTTCACGTTGCCCAAGGTCAGCTCTAAACTGAAGCTCAAGCTGACAGCCCTGGAGGGCTGCAGGGTACGGAAGGTGACAGTTGCCAACTTTGGTAGCTGCAAGACTGATGATTACAGTGAGAACGACCTGGCAGTGCTGACCAACCTGGGAGACATCCAGATCATCTCCCTGCCCTTCCTCAAGCTGCAGATCCGCTACCCCTGCATCCGCAAGGAGGATGTGAGTGGCATTGCATCCTGTGTCTTCACCAAATATGGCCAAGGTGAGGTGGGCTTCTCCCAAATCAGCCCTCTTGGTGTGTGTTTGAGACAGTGGGAAAGGGCTTAGTGTTTTTCAGCTGGCTATGCACACATGTGAGAATATTTCACAAATGTGTTCATTGTGTGTTTCTGGGCAGTACCAGCTGCCAACAGGTACCAACACGTGAGTTAGAAGAAGCAGGAGTGGGTTTATTCCATTACTGTTAATGAATACAGTGGTTTTCAGCTTGGATGTGCCCCTTGGGTAACTTCCACTTGGCCACGCTCCTCTGCTCTGGTATGGGGAGAATGGCTCTCTAAAGCAGCAGGCTCTGGGGAAATGGCTCCACTGTGCCTCCTGTATGTGCCTCTGTCTCAGCCCTCACATTGCAAAACTGGGATCCAGCATCCTGTGGCTGCTGAAGATTGAGTGCTGCTTTCCAGTTCATTTTTTGCATCTTTCTGTGCTGTTTTTCCTAAGTGTCAGCACAGGACAACAGAATTACCTCTCAGCATGATCTTAAATTGCACATTCCCCAGGCTAACCAGAGCGGAACTGGGGTGGTATCTTCCTCAATGATCCCTCCTTGCTTAGATAGAAGGAAATGCAAACCCTTTCTGTCAAACATAGACCATGCCTAGATCTGTTCTTTTTTTTGAATCACCTTTGGTTCTGGAACTGTTTCCTGAGAATTGCCCTTATAAATTGCCAATCACCTATAGGTTTCTATCTCATCTCACCGTCGGAGTTTGAGAGGTTTTCCCTTTCCACCAAATGGTTGGTGGAGCCCCGGTGCATCGTGGACACACCAGAAGTGACAAGCAACAACCACGTGCACAACAAGTCTGGCACAGACAATGCTGCAAGGAAATCCAGGTAAAGTCTGTGACACTCTTGCACACTGACTGTGTCTGAGTAGGGCAGGAAAAAAAAGCACTTTGCAGGGCATCGGGAAATGTAACCTTCCCTGTGATGGTTTTTCTACTTGGAGTACATTTGGTAGGACAAAATAGGAAGCATTTGAACTGGTGTCCCTAAGCTGGACTCACAAACTTAAGAGTAAGCCCTGGCTTGCTTTGCTTGTTCCCAAGTGCTGAGGCTGAGCTGTTGCTCTGTGAAGGGAAATCCAGCATTCCTCCTCTCCTCTTGGAACATCAGTGAATAACAGTAGATCTGACACTCACAGAGATCCTACAGGAATTTTATTCCAAGAGTTTGAAAGTGTTCTGTGGTGCCTGCAGACTTCTGCATCACCAGGATGTGATGAAGCCCTTCCTACACTCAGCAAGCCATTTATTTGATGTGCACTGGAGCCTCTTACAGCTGCCAAGAACACACCAGAATTCTCATCACCCCTGCCTCAGCATCAGTAATTGTTTTCTGCCCCCTTTTGTTTTTTAGGGGACCAGGAAAGAGTGCAGGTGACTGTGGAGAAGATGGTAAGTGAAAAAAAATAAGTGCACTTAAGGGCTACAATTGATATTTTCTACCTAAGAAAGGGAAAAATAAGGAGAGATAAGGGGGAAACATTGTGACCTGTCTGGACTGTATTTCAGTTGAAGTAACTTGTGTGTATAAGATTCCCTTAAAGGATAGAACAGAGTTTTTGCTGGAGGAAAGGTCTGAACGAACTTACTAACTACTTACCTCTGTTATCCAAACTAGTATTGCTGGAAAACACAGTCCAGTGTGTGAGAGACTTTAAGGATTAAGTTGCATATTCAGTAAAGTCAGAAAGTACTTAATGTGGGGGAAAATCCAGTTCCATTGTGCGTTTCCAAAACTGCACTTACTTCAGGAAAAGGAGAGAAAATATTGTTAGGTCAAAGTTTTTTTTCCCTACTCTTTTTCAGAAAGGAAGTCTGGGAGGCTGATGGAACATGCCTTACTCAATGATGAAAGTGAGTGAGACCAAGTCTTGCTGCTGAGAGGGAAGGTGCCTTTCTGGGTGGGAAAAGAAGAAAGCTGCTGGGAATTTTGTGGATTCCATTCCCAAGGGATCTGTAATTACTGGTAGAAATGCTGGGTTTTCTTGAATCCCCAGAAATGAGGGGTTGGACAGATAGCCATGCCCTTAGGCAGGGGTTGTTCTGCAGAGCTGCATTCCCTGCTGAGATAAGAGAAGGATCTTTGTTTCCAATAGGACTTGTGTAAGATGACAGCTGGAACAGACAGTTCCTTCGGGGCTCTGGGCTCTGGTACACGGGGATTGGCAACATTTCCTCTGGCAAGTGACTGCTTCAGTCCTGTGTGCCAGCCTGCCCAATAAAAACCTGGTGCTGTGGAAGAGGCAGTGATGATCTGAGGACTGACCTCTGAGCTGTGGGAGGCAGGTTCTGGAGGCTGTTCAGTGGGGAGGTGGAATGTGGTCAGGCAGCTGCCTGAAAGCAGATCCCTGCTGGTTTGGCTCACTGCTTTAACCCTCTGCTTTCCAGAAGTGCTGAAGGAGATCCAGAGTACTCTGGAGGGGGGCAGAGGGTGAGTATTAATTAACCAACTTCTCTTCCTGATGGCTGGGGCTGTCAGGGGAGGGCAGCTGGAGGTGACAGCAGGGGGGTGCCCACCTGATGGCAGGGATCCTGCTGGAATCTGATCACATGTACCTCCCACAAGCTACCAAAGGGCAATAATGAGAGGCAGGTTCTCTTTCACTCGCTGTCCCTTGACCTTTTTTTATGAATAATGCTTTGTCTCTTTCTCTCCGAAAAGCAGGAGAGATCACATTCCCACATCCCCAAGGAACAGGACTCTGAGTATTCGCATACAGGTTTCTATTTGTGTCACCCCATACTGATCTAAGGGCAGGCCACATGGGCTTAGTTGGTCAAGGATGGGACTCTGGAGTTTTAATCCTGGCTTGACGCTGTCCCTTGGATGTGTTCAGTGTCCCTGCTCCCATTCTGTCTGTACAGTAGAGCTGAGCTACCACCACGGCTGCGGGGCTTTATCTCATCTCCCTAGAACGGTCAGGGGCTACCAAGTGTAGACAAAGGACTACTGTCTGCAACGGATGCAGGAAGCTTGGTGGGATTGGTAACTGCTGGTGTGGAAGGATCAGTGACTGCCTGACATGCTCTGCTCTGTGCACTTCCTCTGGACACTGCCTCATCCTGGTCTTCTGTCGGCATCTGGGAGTGGATGGGATGAGACTGCATTGCAATAAGGGATCTCTTCTTGTGTCATTGCAGGAGCTATGCAGAAAGAAATTCGGCAAGAAGTCCAGTAGGACACGGACTAAGTAATGGAGGAGGTAGGTGAGGCTAAAGATATTTGAAGTAGCCAGAGGAAGCAAAAAGTAGAATGAAATTTCTTTATAAACTTCAGCGTATTTAAGTGCTTTGTGCAGAACCCTGAACTGAATTTTCAGGGGGGGAATCTGCTGGCTGAGTGGTGTGTGAGCACTGTTCAGCACCAAAAATCCTCTGAAGGCTCCTGACTCCTACCCTTGTCACAAAGTGAGCTGGTGAGGCAGCAAGAGCTCCCAGCAACAATCTGATCATATCAACTCATTAGCTCTCACCAGCTTTCAATGCCTGCCTTATTTTAAAATGGCTTTTGCATCCTTCCCTCCTACAGCAGATTGAGCAGAACTCACGGAGGATTTCCTGGCATTGGATCAAGTGCCATAACACTACTGACTGGGCAAACCGTCCCTGGGGAGAGGGCACCAGTGCTCCCAGTGCCAGGCTGGGGAGCTGCAGCTCCTGTGCTGTGCTTCTGCCTCTGCCTCCCCTCTAGTGCCTCTTGGAGACCTCTCCTGCTGGAGCCTGCCTTGCTTTAGGACCGCAGTGGATGCCAGGTCTGATGCACCACAAGCCTCTGAGTACATCTAACATTCAAATGTTTGCACATTTCTCTTTTCTACTGGGCTGGGTTTTAAATTATAAATGTTTTACTGCCTCGGTGCAGGATTTTAATAAACGCACACTGTTACCTCCAACAATTATTATTTTTTTTTGTACAATTTTTAAAAAATCTTATGGGTATTTCAGTTTTAACGGAAACATTTAGAAATTTTCTTTAAGAAAAATACATTAAGTAATATATGCTAGATTCCTGTGACTGCTGTATGTGGTATCTGAATGAGTAATTTTGGGGTTTGTTTGTTATGGTACTGTTAACTGGCTTTATGGATTTGGGTAGAATCTATTTTTGTAGCCATTCAAATCGGAGGAAAACTAATTGAATTTGATTTTTGTTTT